>CAUYRT010021529.1:0-16607 GCA_963574885.1 Lepilemur ruficaudatus | reverse complement strand
AATAAAAGTCTAGGTTTTTTTTTTTTGAAATAAAACCTGTAGGCACCCTCAAAGTGGTATTGACTGATTTACACTCTGGTGCTCCATGGGTGGGTGGGAAGACTGGGGAAGTGGGGGGTGGGGGGTAGACCCAAGGCTGAGGGACGTGGGGGGTCACTGTGGAGGGGTGGGATATGCTTGAAAAGTAGTTGGGGAGCGGAATTAGGGGTCTCAATAGAGAAAGGAATTCCTCAAAAACTGATTCATGTGATTAACTGTACACCTCGGTAAATTCACTGAAAATCATTTAATTGTACACTTAAAATGGAGTGTTGGTTGTACGTAGATACAGTTGGAGCCCTATGTATGTACTCTGTGGACTACTTTGACAGAGTAGATTTTTGAATGTAACAAGATAAGTCAACTTGAGTGGTAATATATTTTGGGAAATCAGCTCACTACAAATTGTGACTGTAAACATTGTACTGTAAATGCTTTGTAAAAAAAAAAAAAGAATCTCAGGGATTGAAGATAACACCTTTCAAATTAAAACAAGTCAGTCACAGAGATAAAATAGAGAAATAAGAGAAAAGAGCAAAGGCTACAAGAAATGTTGGATTATGTGAAGAGTCCTAACATAATAATCAGGGGCTTCCCTGAGGGAAAAGAAGAAAATACATAAAGGTTGGATAATCTATTTGAGGGAATAATGGAGGACAGTTTCCCTGGCCTTACTAGAAATCTAGATATCCAGGAACAAGAAGCTCAAAAGACTCCTGAGAGATTTGTTGCAAACAGAAAGACACCATGCCATGTATTCATCAGACTGGCCAAAATAAACATCATAGAGGTCCTCCTATGAGCCATAAGGCAAAAGCAGCAGGTAACTTACAAAGAAAAATCCATCAGAATAACTTCAGACTTCTTAACTGATACCTTACAAGCCAGAAGGAACTGCAGACCCATTCTCACTCCTGTCAAACAGAATAGTGCCCAGCTTACGATTTTTGTACCCTGGCAAACTAACTTTCTTATAAAAAGAAAAAATAAAGACCTTCTCAACCAAGCAAATACTGAGGGAATTCATCAAGAAAAGACTTGCCCTTCAGGAAGTATTCAAAACAGTGTTACACATGGATCAGCAGAATAGACACTCACCAGGGTAAAATCATACAAAAGCTACAGGTCAAAGGACAGATACCACAATGGCTCAAGACAGAAAACAAAGCAACAAAGTTAAACTCAATAGAATGAACAGAAATTCTATCCCCCTTATCAATTCTTTCAATAAATGTGAATGGCTTGAACTGCCCACTAAAGAGACATAGGCTGGCCAAATGGATAAATATACATGAGCCAAGTATCTGCTAGCTTCAGGAAACACATCTAACAGAAAAGGATGCATTCAGACTCAAGGTGAAGGGATGGAAAACAAAATTCCTTGCAAACAGAAACCAAATCAGCAAAAGTGATGAAAGACAAAGATCGTCACTATATACTGGTAAAGGATACAATTCAACAAGAAGACATAAAATTTTAAATATTTATGGACCTAACTCTGGTGCACCCAGATTCATAAAACAAATCCTACTTGATCTAAACAAAATCATAAGCAGCAGCACTGTAATAGCCAGGGATTTCAACACCCCTCTGATGGAACAGGGCAGATCATCCAAACAGAAAATAAACAAACAATGGACTTAAACAGGACTCTAGAACAAATGGGCCTGACTGACATTTACAGAATGTTCTACCCAAAAGCCACTGAATATATGTTTTTCTCATCAGCTCATGAGACATTCCCTAAGATTGACCATATCCTAAGCCTCAAAATATGTCTCAACAAATTTTAAAAAAGTAGTAATTATACCATGCATCTTCTCAGACCACAGTGGAATAAAATTAGAATTCAGCTCCAGCAGAAACATTCATCTCTACACAAAATGATGGAAACTAAACAACCTTCTGAAGAACAATTATTGGGCTAAGAAGGAACTTAAGATGGAAATAAAAAGATTCTTTGGGCTAAATGATAAAGAGAACATAAGTCATTAAAATCTGTGGGACATAGCTAAAGCAATGCTGAAAGGAAAATTTGTATCCATAAATGCTTACATCCAAAACACAGAAAGATCACAAATCAACAATTAGTGAATCATCTCAAAGAATTGGAAAAGAATGAGCAAATCAATCCCAAACTCAGGAGAATAAAAAAGACAACCAAGATCAGACCATAGCTAAATGAAATTCATAAGAAAAAAAACTGTATGGAAGAATAATAAGCCAAAAAGTCAGTTCTTTGAAAAAATAAACAAAATGGACATCCTCTTGCTAGATTAACCAGAAGCAGAAAAGAAAAGACTCTAATAAGCTCAATCAGGAATGAAAAGGATAAATTATAAATGATACCATGGAAATAAAAAATATCATCTATGAATGCTATAAAAATATCTATGCACATAAACTGGAAAATGCGTAGAAGCACACAGCCTCCCTAGTCTCAATCAGGAAGAAATAGAATTCATGAACAGAGCAATATCAAGTACTGAAATTAAAGCAATAAAAAACTTTCCTAAAAAAAGTCCCAGACTAGATGGTTTCAGACCTGAATTTTAAAAGACCTACAAAGAAGAACTGGTGCCTATCCTACAGAAATTATTCCGCAATGTTGAGAAGGAAGGAATCCTCCCCAACAGATTTTATGAAGCCAATATCAACCTGATACCAAAACAAGGAATGGATTCAACAAGAAAAGGAAATCACAGACCAATATCTCTTATAAATATAGATGCAAAAATTCTCAACAGAATCTTAGCAAACTGAAATCAGGTGCTTATCAAAAAAAAAAAATAGTCCATCATTACCAACTAGGCTTCATCCAAGAGATTCAGGGATGGTTCAATATATACAAATCTATAATTATTATTCACCTCATAAATAGAGGTAAAAACAAACACCAGATGATCCTATCAATAGACACAGAAAAAGCATTTAACAAGATTTAGTACTCTTTAATGATAAGAACACTTCACAAAACAGGCATATATGGGACTTATATCAAAATTATAAAAGGCATATATGAAAAAACCTCTGCCAACATTATAGTGAACAGGGAAAAATTGAAAGCATTCCTGCTTAGAGCTGGAACCAGACAAGGTTGCCCTCTATATCACTTCTATTCAACTTAGTGCTGGGCGTGTTAGCCACAGCAATCAGACAAGAAAAGGAAATCAAGGGCATCCAAATTGGGGCAGAAAAGGTCAAACTATTGCTCTTTGCTGATATGATCTTATATCTAGAAAACCCCAAAGATTCTGCCACAAGACTACCGGAATTGATAAACAAATTCAGCAAAGTCTCAGGTTAAAAAATCAATGTATACAAATCAGTAGCATTTATATACAACAACAGCCAAACTGAGAACCAAATCAAGGAGTCAATACACTTCACAATAGTAACAAAGAAAATAAAATACCTAGGAATACATTTAACTAAGGCGATAAAAGACCTATACAGGGAGAACTATGAAACACTGAGGAAGGAAATAGCAGAGGATATAAATAGGTGGAAAACCATACCATGCTCCTTGGTCAGTAGAATCAACATTGTTAAAATGTGTATACTACCCAAAGTGATCTAGAGATTCAATGCAATCCCTATTAAAATACCAACATCATTTTTTGCAGATGTAGAAAAAATAATTCTACACTTCATATGGAACCAGAGAAGACCCTGTACAGCAAAACCAACCTTAAGCAAAAAGAACACATTGCAAAGCATCAATTCACCAGACTGCAAGCTATACTACAAGGCTATAGTAATCAAAACAGCATGGTATTGGCACTATACCAGTGACATAGATCAATGGAACAGAACTAAGAACCCAAGTATAAAACCATCCTCATATTTCCACCTAATCTTTGACAAAGCAGACAAAAATATACACCAGGGAAAAAAATCCTCATTCAATAAATGGTGCTGGGAAAACTGGATAGCTACATGCAGATGACTGAAACAGGATCCACACCTCTCACCTCTCACAAAAATCCACTCATGATGGATAACTGACTTAAAACCTAAGGCATGAAACTATAAAAATTCTAGAAGAAAATGTTGGAAAACTCTGACAGACATTGGCCTAGCAAAGACTTTATGAAGATGACTCCAAAGACAATCAGAACAACAACAAAAATAAATAAATGAGACCTAATCAAGTTAACACATTGACTGCCATACAAAAAAATCAGAAACTTTTCCTTGGGACCACAGTGTTTTATTATGAAAATAGAATAAAAACTTTCAGTGTACTATAAAGGTAAACATAAATAGAAAAATGAAATGCATTGACTTCAACTCCTTTAATCCATGTTTTTAGAATTGAACTGTCAATATTAGATGTAACAATAAGAACGTCAGCAAGTAAGATTTTTATATATGCTTCACCTTGCCCCAATGTCAAAAGCAGAGTGAGTTAAATAAAACTCTCATTGCAGTTAATGTGTTAAAAAGCTTCTGCACAGCCAGGGAAACTATCATGAGTGCAAATAGATAACCTACAGAACGGAAGAAAATATTCCCATGCTACACATCCAATAAAGGGCTGACAACTAGAATCTAAATAGAATTCAGGAAAATCAAGGAAAAAATCAAACAACCCCATTAAAAATTGGGGAAAGGACAAGAAAAGAAACTTTTCTAAAGAAGACAGACTAATGGCCAAGAAATATATGAAAAAATGCTCAAGATATCTAATCATTAGGGAAATGCAAATCAAAATCACAATGAGATTTCATTTAACTCCAATGAGAATGGCTTTTATCAAAAAGTCCCAAAACAACAAATGTTGGCGTGAATATGAGAGACAGGAACACTCATACACTGCTGCTGGGACTGCAAGCTAGTACAACTGTGGAAAGTAATATGGAAATACCTCAAAGAGCTACAAGCAGAGCTGCCATTTGATTTGGCAATCCCATTACTAGGCATCTACCCAAAGGAATAAAAGACATTTTATAAAAAAGATATCTGTACTCAAATGTTTACAGTGGCACAATTCACAATTGCAAAGATGTGGAAACATCCCAAATATCCATCAATATATGAATGGATTAACAAAATGTGGAATATGTGTACCATGGAGTACCACTCAGCCACAAAAAACAACGGTGATATAGCACCTCTTGTATTATCCTGGATAGAGCTGGTACTCATCATACTAAATGAAGTATCACAGGAATGGAAAAACAAGGACCACATGTACTCACCATCAAATTGGTATTAGCTGATCAACACTTACGTGCACATAGAGTAGTATCATTCATTGGGTGTTGGGGAGTGGGAGGGGGAGGAGGTGATGGGTATATTCACACCTAATGGGATGGGTGTGGTAAACAGTATCTGGGATGGACATGCCTGAAGCTCTGACTCGGGCAGGGAAAAGGCAATATATACAATCTAAACATTTGTACCCTCATGTAATATGGTGAAATTAAAAAAAAAAATTTGGTATGCCATCACAAAAGACCCTGAATAGCCAAAGCAATTTTGAACAAAAAGAACAAAGCTGGAGACATTGCACTACCTGGTCTCAACATGTACTACAAAATTATACAACCAAAACAGCATGTCATTGAGACAAAACAGACAGATACAACAGTGGATCAGATTAGAGAGCCCAGATACAAATCCTTGAATCTACGGTCAACTAATCTTTGACAAAGTTGCCAAGAATACATACTGGGGAAAAGATAGGATTTCAATAAATGGTGCTAGGGAAACTGAAAACCATATGCAAAAGAATGAAACTGAACTCACCCTAGATACAAAACCAACTCAAAATAAACACTTAAGTATAAGATCTGAAACTTTAGCACTACTAGAACAATACATAGGGGAAAAAAATCCCTGTAAGTCTGGGCAATGATTTTTTGGATATGATCCCAAAAACACAAGCAAAGAAAAAAAAAGGAAAAAAAAAAATAGACTGGGCATGGTGACTCACACCTCTAATCCTAGCATTTTCGGAGACCCAGGCAGGAGGATCACTTGAGATCAGGAGTTCAAGACCAGCCTGAGCAACACAGCAAGTGCCCATCTCTATCTAAAAAAAAAAAAAAAAAAAAGAAAAAGAAAAAGAAAAAGAAAAATTAGCTGGGTGAGACAGCACATGTCTGTAGTCCCAACTACTCAGGAGGCTGTGGCCCAGGAGTGTGAGGTTCCAGAGACTTATGATGATGCCACTGCTCTCCTCATGCCAGGGCACAAAGTGAGAGACTGTCTCAAAAAAACCAATATTTCTTTGGGGGAGGGAGAGAAAAAATATTTCGGGGAAAGAAATTCAAAAGGAAAAAATGATTTTTAAAAAATAAATAATATAAATAGACAAATTAGATTTTATGAAACTAAAATCTTCTGCACAACAAAGGAAACAATCAACAGACTGAAGTGACAGCCTACAAAATGGGAAAAGTATTTGTAAACTGTAGATCTGATAATAAATTAATATCCAAAATATATAAGAAATAAACACAACTAGATAGAAAAAAGACTTACTTAAAAAATGGACAAAGGACCTAAACAGACATTTCTCCTAAAACAAACAAATGGCCAACAAGTATATGGGAGGGTGCTCGTTACTGATTATCAGGGTAATGCAAATCAAAACCACAGTGAGATATCACCTCACAGCTGTTAAGAAGGCTATTATTGGAAAGAGGAAAGATAACAAGTGTTAGTGAGAATGTGGAGCAAAGGGAACCCTGTACACTGTTGGTGAGAATGTAAATTAGTACAACCATCATGAAATACAGTGTGGTGGTTCCTGAAAAAAATAATATAGAACTACCTTGTGAACCAGCAATCCCACTTCTGAGTATATCTTTAAAGAAAACAAAATGAGCACCTCAAAGTGGTATCTGCACTCCCATGTAAATGTCAACATTATTCACAATAGCAAAGATCGGGAGACAACTTAAATGTCCTTCAACTGATGAGCTGATTGAGAAAATGTGACCACACACACACACACTCACACACACACAATGGAATGTTATTTGGCCTTAAAAAAAAAAAAAGGCAGGAAATCCTACCTATTATTTTTAAAAAGATGGATTAACCTAAAGGACATTATGTTAAATGAAATAGACACAGGAAGAGAAATACTACGTGAACCCACTAATCTGGGGTATCTAACATAGTTGAACTCACAAGGGCAGAGAATAGAATGGTGGTTGTCGGGAGCTGGGGAAATAGGGAAATGGAGAGATGTTGGCCAAGTTGTATGAAGTTTCAGTTATGTAAGATAAATAAGTCATTGAGATCCAATGTACAAGAATGTGAATATACTTAATAATATTTTACTGTATACTTCAGATTAGTGAACAGAGTTCATGGTAAGTGTTTGCACCATGCACACAAAAAAAGTGGTAACTATCTGTGGTGATGGATAAGGAAAGAACTTAAAATGCCCCTGTTTGCAATAAGCATGATTTTTAATTTAGAAAATCCTAGGGATCTACATAAGAAACAAAGGCTTCTGGAATTAATAAGCAAGGATATCAAGGTCACAGAACACAGGATATATATATATATATATATATATATATAACATATATAATTCTAAATATATTTGGAAGCCAAAATAAAAAAGAAGAGCAATAGAGTTAATAATAACAAAAAGAAATACTTAGGTAAATTCTAAGTATAATACATACAGAATATGTATGTTGCAACTTACAAACTGCTGATGAAAGGTATCAAATTACTAACTGAAATGACTTACATTTATGGACTGCAAGAAACACTGTACTAAACACATCAATTATTGTTGATGTATAAAGCAAAATTCTAATCAAAACACTGCTGGATTTTTGTACATCTAGACAAACTAGTTGTGCAACTTATATGAATAGGGACAGTGAAACTATAATATACCAAATAATTAAAAAATAAATTTGGATGAATCACTGTATCTAACTTTAAGACTTATTATAAAGTACAATAATCAAGACTTTGTGTTATTGGTAAAGAGGTAGATCAATGGGCAAAGATAAACAGTCCAGATATAGGCTGCATGGCCACATGATTTTGAAAGACAAACAGAGGCAATTCAATAGAGAAAGAATGATATTTTGAACAACTGGTGTTGGAACATTTAGATATCCATATGCAAAAACGAACCTTGACCTAAATAAACCACACACTGCATACAAAAAGTGATTTTAAATGTAAATATGAATCATAAAATTGTAATACTTTTAGAAGAAAACATATAAGAAAATCATAGTCTGAAATTAGGCAGAATTCCTTTTTTACCAAATATAATGGAATTTTATGAACACTTTAAAGACTCTTGATATTGCTGTCAGATTGATTTCTTTAATTTTTTTTTCTTTTTCCAAAATATTAAGGGAGTACTAATGTTTTAGCTTACATGGATCACTTTTGTAATGCTTGAGTGCCGGCTGTAGGTGTGCCCATCACCCACATAGTGTTCATTGTACCCATTAGGTAGGTTTTTGCCCCTCCTCTCCTCCCCTCTGTTAGGCCTGTTACCAAAAGCACAATCCCAAAAGGAAAAAAAAAGATCAATAAATTGAACTTTATCAAAATTTAGAAAATCAAATTATTTGTGTAAGACAATGATAAAACAATGAACAAACAAGAGGCAGACTGGAAGGAAATATTTTCAAATCACACTCTGACAAAGAACTTATATGCAAAATATATAAAAACATTCAAAATCAAGTGGAAGAAGATAACACAAAAAAACAGACACTTTAACAAGGTGATGAAAGGATGGTAAATAAGCACAAGAAAGATGTTTATCCCCCATAACCATTATGGAAATGCAAATTTAAACTCATATGCCATACCATGGATAAAATAAAATATACTGACAATGCCAAATGATGGTGAGGATGTACAGCAACTGGAATTCTTCCACATTTGTGGTGGGAATGCAAAATGTGCCTCCTCTCTGGAAAATTCCATGAGTTTATTATGCAGTTAAACATAAACTCATCTTATGACCCTTATGTTCACATAAAAACTTGTGTATGAATGTTTATAGCTACTTTATCCATGATCACCAAAATCAGAGAACAATCCATATGTCTTTTAATGGGAAATAGGTAAATAACATTTGGTACATCCATAAAATTGAATACTACTTAGCAGTAGATAGAAATTAACTATAGATATTTACAACAACTTGGACCAATCTTAAAGGAATTACATTGAGTGAAAGCAGCCCGTCTTGCAAGGATACATATTGTGTGATTATACTTAGATAACATTCTCAAACGGTGAAATTGTAGTGATTGAGAACATATAAGTAGTTGTCAGGGTTTGAGGGTTGAGTCCAAGTCTGATTACAAAGGAAAATCAGAGTGTACTGGGGGAACTGTTAAGTGTTATGATTGTAACGGTGGCTATAGGAAGAATCTATAGAAGTGTTAAAAGTCATAGAACTATAATTTCCAATCAATTTTACTGTAATATTAATTTAAAATGTAAAATAAAACAAAAGAATGTTGCAAATTTAATGCTCTATAGTGATGTACTCCTAAGAATTGAAAATTCTGTAGTAATTTTCATTATGAAAATAATTATAATAATAAGCCAGGAATTATAATTCTAACCCAGAGGCACTGATCTGTCTGCCAGGAGATGGATGTATAAATCAAAATTAAGTGACTACTGCTGAGCATTAAATTTTTAAGTTGTATAAGTATGAAAGTAATTGTTTTGAAAATCTAGATTTAATGACTATTAAGAATAAACACAACAGCTTTAATAGAGACTCATTTAACAGCAATGGCCTATGAAATAAATGTTGCTTTTTGTTCTGCGTATAGGCTTAATGGCTCTGCAGTTGACCAAGGACTTTTCTTTTTTGCTAGAAATATAAGTCTTTTCTGTCCCATCGCCCTGACATTCTTTGGATTGTTGCCTTTGAATGTATGGTTTATGGTACAAAAAAAAATGCAAATCTGGTTGCCATCTTGATAATGGAAAAAGGAATGTGAATATCAATCATTTTCCTTTTTTATGGTTATGATTTAGTACATACACACATTATATGTGCTAATACCATATCACTTCATGTAGCTAAAAGAGAGGCTGGAAATTTTAAACATTAGTATGAAATTCATGTTTGTTAGTGAAGTTAGAATGGGGATCTCTGTCTCACCACTCCCATCCATAGCCTAAAAAGGAGGAGGAGGAGGAAGAGAATAAATACTAGTGGGCAATTCATAATTTACCAAAATAAGAAATGAACATTGAGCTAGAGGAGGATGGAATGTATTAATCCTGATGGCTTTCAAACACTTTAGCCTGGGCACCAATATATACAGTGCAAAGATATTTAATTAGAAAAGAGCAAAATAAGAACTCAGGGGCAGAGCGAGGTGGCTTACACCTGTAATCCTAGCACGTTGGGAGGCTGAGATGGGAGGAACACTTGAGGCCTTGAGGCCATGAGTTTGAGACCTGCCTAGGCAACATAGCAAGACCCCATCTCTACAAATAATTTTTTTAAAAAAATTAGCTGGGTGTGATGACACTTGCCTATAGTCCCAGCTACTCAGAAGTCTTAGCCAGGAGGATTGCTTGAGCCCAGGAGCTCAAGGTTTCTGTGAGCTCTGATGAACCACTGCACTCTAGCCAGGGCAACAGAGTGAGGCCCTGTCTCAAAAAAGAAAAAAAAAAAAGGAATTCAATATATGCAGTGTCTAACACTGCTCACTGTTTTACTAGGAGCTGTCTCAAATAAAAACAATGTATCCAGAGCTTTTGGCTTCGGAGGGTGATCAGATAGCTCAACTCTTTCAAATACAGCATAACTAGAATTTTTTGGAACTACTTTCAGGAAAGATTTTTCAAAGGGGCGCCACTAAGCTCATACCCGTTTCCGTCTGTCCACGGTATCTGGACCTTGGTTGGAGTGGCGGTGGATGGAGTGCCTGGATAGTTGAAGTTGCAATGTTGATTTTGGTTCCTGGGATCAGAGCAATGTGCTCAGAATACGATAGAGAAACAGAAGGGAGTCTGCGCGCCTGGTGATGTTTGTAGCTGGCTTTTGACCTCTGCATTTCTTTAATGTGGAAGAATAAAGCCTCTAATTTTGCATAAACAATATTTTTGAGAGGTGTTCTTTGATTCAAGGGTATCATGATCCCTAACTAATACGATATCTGAACTAATCCCTAACTAATACAATATTCAACCAAATTCTAACAAGAGAGAAGAAAAGGATTTGAGAGAATGTGGGAGGAAATATCCTTGCTCCAAAGGCCTAAGGGGTAAAGGTAATATATAAAGCAATCAAACTTAAAATCTGTTTCATGAAATACTAGAAAAACCATGTAAAGTCCTAAAAAGATTATAAATCCTCCAAATTATCAAAAGGAATAAACAATAAAGAGAAACAAAAAGAAATATATGAAACCCATATGGCCAGATTATTATGATTAAATAGGGAGAGAATGTTTCAAAAGAACACTTTACAGTGTTGAGAGTGGGCGCTCTTTTCAGGATGATAGGAAGGTTGACTGGGGATGTGGGCACGGGACGGAGTGTGAGACAGATTCTCCCCAAGTCATTTTTAATGTTCATATTTGATTTTTTCCCAACATTTTAATTTGAAAGGTTACAAAGTTATAGTTTCATGTATATGGTTCTTCAGGTTGTATGTAACATGAAGAAAAAACAGGCTATGCATTTTTATCAAGATTTTATTGAATTATTTCTAATAATCCTGGCTTTAAAAAAATGAATCAAATCTGTAAGTGTGGATATAAGGGAAAATGAGTATTTAATGTACAACATGCAGAGCTAAATACTGCCTCAAGAAAATATCTTATTTTTATCTTATCTAATTTTTCTTATAATAAAAGTATCTTATTTAATTTCTTATGTTTACTATAACATTTTCAAGATATAATATGTAAGTATATATTTTAGATATATATGTAAAGATATAGACAAACTAAAAATGAATAGCTCTGCAGAATCTTGAACATTTGAGAACTTGAGAAATGACATGGCTTTTTGTTTCAACTTTTTAAATTCATTCATTAAACATATTTTGTTGGCTGAATAATGATATCCAAGCATTTTGCGGGTATAATAGTAATTTTCTTTACTAAATTTTATAATTTAAAGAGATCATTGATATGAGTTTATTTTATCCCAAGTACAGATCTCGGGCAAATCTGGTGCTACTTGAGGAAAGAATAATAACATCTCCAAAGGTCTTTAGGTTATTATTATTTTAGTTTTTCAGGGGAAAAAGGTGGCAGAAAATTATTTCACTACATTTTGTGTATATAAGTCATTATGTATAATTTCCATTTTTTACACTATAAATTTGTCTGAGCAAAAATTTGTTAATAGTTTCCACCAGGCAAAATAAATTAGGGGAGTGGACCATTGAAAGTGACTTTTGCATTTTTTTAATCATCTTTTCTCTTTGAATTTTCCATCACATATATGAGATATGAAGAAAAAGAAATTCATTTTCATAGTTACAGAAAAAATTCACTGAAGTATTGGTTGAAAATCTTCAATTAAAGTCTTTCTGTAAACACTATGATTATGTGGGTTATTAAGGTACACACAATTGTAATTTGAAAATTTAACAAGAACAAATAAGGCCAATATGTTTTAGCACATATAATATTTGAAAATATGTATTTCCTTAAAACTTCTTAGACAAAAGTTTAAATATGTAGGTATTAAAGGGAAAGGAGTTGAATATATTCATATATGTGAGTATATCGTTCTTACGTGGATGATATTCAGACACTATCAACAAGGTTTAGCTATATTTTACAGAATAAATTTAATTTAAAACATACTCTGGAAATAACCATGTTGATGTTAATATTTAATGATTATGACTTTGAAATTATATAAGCGTTCCCATATTTATTTCTTCCCAATAAAGAAAATTTGTCAGAGCAGATAAAACATTATTAATTCTTTTACTATATCATTTATTTACCTTTTCCTATGTGCCTTCTAATTCCTAATTTTATTATAATTTATATATGAAGTAATAATACATAGCTTTTACCATCAGGGTATTTAGTACTGAGACCGTGCATAAAACTGTATACATTGAGATAATACAAGCAGAATGAAGTAAATACCCAAGCAAGTGTGAGAAATGCACCTTCGCCTTTCACTGAACTGTGAAATCCTAAACACTAACTATTGAAAGTCAACAATGAAAGATAGGTTTACTGAGAAGATGAATTTTTGAACATCTCTGTAGTTACTTAGAGAGTTTCTCCTTGCTAAGGAACTGAGGATGAATATTTCAAGACATATCATGGATACAGAAGTTTTTAGCAAAAGTCATAATAATTGAAACCTCTCATTAAAATAGAGCTAACATAATTCATTATCAACCACACACCAATTATTTTCCAAGAACTTCTTATCACTAGGCCTCTTGGTTTTTTACCCTAATCTATGTTTGTTCGTTTCAATCCTTCTAGAAAGATCCTTATTCACAGCTTTAACACGGAGATTCAGCGTATCCTCATGGGGCTCTCTGACCTCTCTGAGGGGCACTGCCCTTTTTGTGGTCTCTGCCATCACCTATCAAAACCACTTGGTGGGAAATGGAGCCATTCTATTGGCCATTGGGATTGAGATTAAATCACACGCTTTCCGTGTATACTTTTTGGCAAACTTACCCCTCTTCAAAATATTCTGCCCATTAGGCCCCCAAGATGCCGAGAATCTCTTGATTGAGGAGCACAGCATTCCTTCAGTTGAGTGTGCTCTGCAGCTGTATTTCCAGGTGGTCCTGGCTGGGAATGAAGTTATTTGTCTCACTGTTGTGGCTTGTGACTGGTATGTGGCCTTTTACTTCCTCCTTCATTACACCTGGTCATGACCAAGATTCACTCCCTCTATTCACTCCCTCTATTCACTCCCTCAGGTTTCTGGGACCTGGCAGCCAGGTTTCTCAATTCCCTCCTCCACATACTGTTCACCTTCTGCCTGCCTTCCTGCGAGCCTAATCAAGCTAACCAGTACTATTGACACGTGCCACCGGTGGTGGCCCGGTCATGCTCATCTACCTACATGGCAGAGATGCTTGCTTGCTTTAGTATTAGCAAGTATCTTGGGGATTAGCGCCTGCCTGACCACCTTTATCTCTTACAGGTACATCATCTCTGTCATCCTGAAGATACAGGCTCTAGAAGGAAAGCGCAAAGCCCTTCTCCGTATGTGCGCTGGTCTGTCCGTGCTCGGGCACAGCCACGCTTGCCTGCCTGCGCCCTTCTCCAGTCCGCGCTCCCCTGCCTGACAGGCTCATCTCTGTGCTGTATGCAGTGCTTACCCCAATGTGAAACCCATCATTTATGGCCTGAGAAACAGAGTTCAAAGGAGTGCTCAGAAAGTTGTGTGTCATAGAACATGTTTACGCAAACATAATATTAAATCAGAATGACCCAGTTTTCCACTTTGAATTGGAAAAAATTCATAGAAAAATAATTTTCTATCAATATATGGAATACGTGCCTACACATGCATAGAAATTTACAGACATACATATAACTTTAGTTATGCCCATTTGTATTTATATGTATGCATCTACCATTGCCTGCTGGGGACTTAAAATTTATCATCCAAAGTAGACTTTTTGAGAGTAAACAGAAAGCTGTTATTAATTACACTGGTATAAGGAGTCTAAACTGGACCCATCTTAAGTAAACTTGGACCTATTGCTACCTATATCCATATTCATGTCCATACCTACACCCATGCTTATATCTACTTATAGCATGTGTATATATATATGGTTTATATCTGTCTCTAAATCTGTATCTAATCTAGCTGCAAATATTTCTTTTTCCCCTTAATTGCTTATTATACATCTGTAATTTTCTAAGACAGTAGATCTTAAATGTACTTACCACAAAAAAATGGTTTAAGTATGTGAGGTGATAGATGCATTAATTAGTTTGAGTCAATACTGTCACAGTACATACCTATACAAAAGCCTCATACTGCATACTGTGTGTATACACGTACACACACATACATACACACACATATATACATTTTTTCAATTTTACCCTAAAGTGAAAACAACTACAGTGGTCAGCATAATCTATTATATAATAAAGAATATTATCTCTGTTGAAAACTAAAAGGGGACAATTTTATGATATTATCAAATGAATAAGATATAAATGAAAATATTTTTATTCTATTATTTGTAACCTGTTCAATAGGTACAAAATGCCTAGCTATGGCCATCCAGTGAAATAGCTGGGGAGTAAAGCCTGTTTGTTGACCACTCAAGTAGTCACTCCTACTTTTTAATTGATGAATGTTATCATGCTATGTCTTTTTCCATATTTTTAATTTCAGCCTCCCTGTTTTGTTTTGTCTTATGTGAGTTTCTCGTAAATAGTACATAGTTTAGCTATGTATTTTTGTCTACTGTCCAATCTATGTCTTTTAATTTGTATATTTCATTGCAACATTTACTTTTAAAATAATCACTGATATGTCAAAATTTGTCTGCTTTTCTATGTTTTCTGCTTGTTTCTTGTTTTTCATTTCTCTGCATTCTATTTATTGATTTTCTGCTGTTTTCTTTAATACTTTTCACTATTCCACCTTTTTTATTCATACTATTTTTGATTACAATGTATAGTTTTTTATGCCAACTAACATCATAATTTTTCGTTCAACCATAAAATACAATCTAAGAAATCCATGAGAAGAAGTACAGTCTATTATAATTACTTCTATTTGCACACAATGTGTTCTTTATCATGTTCCCAGGGTTATTCTCTTATCATTTCTTTTCTATTTAGAGAGTTTCCTATAGCAATTCTTTAAGAATATGTCTGCTAGTTACAAATACTTTTAGTATTCCTTCATCTGAGAATATATTTATTTCCCTTGAAATAATTGAAAGTTTTTTTCTTTCTTACTTAGAAAATACTGTGCCACTTCCTTCTTTCCTCCATTGAGAAATCCATTGTCATTGAAAGTGTTATTCCCTGTAGGTAATGTGTTGTTTCTCTGGTTGCCATCAAGATTGCTTGTTTTGTCTTTAGTTTTCAAATAATTATGATTTGGTTTGGTGCAGATTTATTTGGCTTTATCCTATTTGAGTTTTTCTCTGCCTTTTTTTTTTTTTTTTAATAAATGTTCTTTTTGTTATCCAATTCTTGGGAAGGAATCTAAGTCCAAGGATAAATCCTCCTGCAAATTAAAGTCCAACGGAAATGGATTCTTTTTTTTTTTTATTTCAGCATATTATGGGGATACAAATGTTTAGGTTACATATATTTCCCTTGCCCCACCTGAGTCAGAGCTTCAAGTGTGTCCATCCCTCACACGATGTGCACCACACCCATTGGGTGTGTATATACCCATCACCTCCTGCCCCCCCACCTTCCCAACACCTGATGAATGTTACTACTATATGTGCACTTAAGTGTTGGTCAGTTAATACCAATTTGCTGGTGAGTATATGTGGTGCTTGTTTTTCCATTCTTGGGATACTTCACTTAGTAGAATGGGCTCCAGCTCCATCCAAGACAATACAAGAGGTGCTAGATCACCGTTGTTTTTTGTGGCCGACT
>CAUYRT010021528.1:0-19381 GCA_963574885.1 Lepilemur ruficaudatus | reverse complement strand
GGCCAACTAAAAATATAGAAAAAATTAGCCGGGCATGGTGGCACATGCCTGTAGTCCCAGCTACTTGGGAGGCTGAGGCAGAAGGATTGCTTGAGCCCAGGAGTTTGAGGTTGCTGTGAACTAGGCTGACACCATAGCACTCACTCTAGCCCGGGCAAGAGAGCAAGACTCTGTCTCAAAAAAAAAAAAAAATAAATAAAAAATAAATAAATACATATGAGGCCAAATATTATTAAATACATTTAAAAACAAGTAATGAAATAAATTTAAAAAAGAATATAATTTACAAATAAAGTATATTAAAATTATTTCCATCCATTTCTTTTTACATTTTTAAATCTGGCTACTAGAAAATTCAGCGCTCCGCTCCCTATGTGGCTCGCATCTTCACAGAGTCACCGCTGGCTGGACCCCCCGAGGCTGCTGCCGCTTCACATTCAGGGCTTCGCTCTAACATCACCTCCTCACTGAAGTCTTCCTAACTCTGCAGGCTGTGCAGTTAGCCCGTCGCACTGCCCCATCTCATTCTCCTCACAGCTGCAGTCCCCGAGCCCCGGCCACGGACCGGGACTCGTCTGCGGCCGGTTAGGAACTGGGCGCACAGCGGGAGATGAGCTGCAGACATGCGAGTGGAGCTTCATCTGTGTTTACAGCCGCTCCTATCGCTCGCGCCACTGCATAAGCTCCGCCTCCTGTCAGATCAGCATCACTGCATAAGCTCTGCCTCCTTTCAGATCAGCATCGGGCATTAGATTCTCACAAGAGCTCAATCCCTGCTGTAAACTGCGCGTGCAAGGGATCCAGGTTGCCGCTCCTTATGAGAATCTGATGCCTGATGGTCTGAGGTGGAGCCGAGGCGGTGATGCTAGTGCCGGGGAGCAGCTGCAAATACAGATTATCGTTAGCAGAGAGGTTTGACTGCTCAATAAATGTAATGCGCTTGAATCATCCCCAACCCCTTGGACCCCAGTCCATGGAAAAATTGTCTTTCATGAAACCGGTCTCTGGTGTCAAAAAGGTTGAGGACAGCTGCTTTACAACACTTCCTGCCACCTGCCATTCTGGGGTTATTTCTCTGTTGTTGTCTGTCCACTAGAACATAAGCACCTTCCTAATGGGCGTCTTTGCTCTCTTGTTTACCACAGGCTGCCCAGTGCTAGTATGATGTCTGCCTTCTTGTTTATGCCCATAAATATTTGTGGAGTCAACTCATCCTAATCATTTCTTATGAAGATCTCCAAGCATTATCCAAAACAAACAAGTCTGCACACACCGCCAATTCAAGGTCTCGGGACTATTTAACTTGAAAAGCAACATTGAGAGATGATATCATTTTCTATTTTGAATTCCATGCAATTTGATCTAATTATTTTAAATCTGCCACCCAGCCTCCCCGAAAAGTGGACGCACGGGATGGGATGGAGGGAGAAAGAGATACAGTGTGGGTTTATGCAGGAAGCATGTTTGCCTGAAGCTTGATAAAAGATCACGGCCGAAACAAAAAGAAAAATCAATCAATCATGCCTTTCTTGATGGCTATTTTAAATATTTAGCTGAAATTGTCCTCATCTGGGTGTCAGCTGTTTTCTCTGCAAACACCCATAACCCTTGTGCTCACACACAACGCTGGGAGGCTGGGGGCAGCTCCAGCTGCAGGACACCTCTTGTGTTTTCAATTTAAAGCCCCTGGGTTGATAGTTCACATTAACATGGAAAGAAATATACAACTTGCGAGAGTTGAGAAAGCAGTTTTTACTCATAAAATCCTTTGATAGTTTAGCCATCTGGTCAGAGTGAAGCCCCGCATAAAAGAGGCCCAAATAAGGTTAAAGGGCACACTCTCCAAGGGTCAAGGGGGCCTTCCAGAGTTTGCTCTAGTGGACTCCGCTAAAAGGATGCCTGACAAATCATTGCGCATTCCATAGCTTTTTGCGTAAGTATTTGATTACAGTGGACAGGAATGTTGTTGATATTTTCAACCTTGAGTCCGGGAGGATGGAGCCCGGCCCATGAATGCTTTTCAGACCTTCGTATTTTCTGCCTGTGTGGGCAGCAGCGCTCTGAGCATTGTTATCGAAGGGCATTTGCTCTGTGCGGGGTTGCATGGGTTCATTCAGAAGCCGTTTGGCTTTGGCGGTGGTGTGAAATGCTTTCCTCCTCCTGGTGGGGCTGGGGCGGGGGCCAGAAACACGCTGCATTACCCTGAATTGCCAGGAAAGCTCTTCTGCTGTTTTTCTTGCTGTTCAGTAATAAAATAGGAAGAAGGAGACCACAATACTCGGAGCTCTGCTATTTCCGATGCGAATGTCAACAGAACTAAACATATTTATGGCTTTATTTCTCAGAGGGGATCACAGACAGCGGGGAATTTGAGGTGATCCGGTGTCCTTTTCTTTAGAGGCCTGGACAAAAGCAGAGGAAATCACTTGATTTTATGGGGTCTTTGATAACACAAGTACAGTAAGTCAGTGGCAGGTCTTTGAACAGCTCTAGCGCACAGCTTGGATTTCTAAAAAGTGCCGAGAAGACACCGCCTTCACTTGAAATTAGGAAGAATTAAAACGGTATCTCTGAGCACACTTCTTGATGTGGCTTTGGAAGGCGACCGTCATTATATGACAGAGAGAGGAACCGTTTCATTCTGGGAAAAGACACGGCACCTGTGACGGCTTTGCAGATCTTTTTACGTAAGACTTTTTTTGTAATTTTACGTTTATTTGTAATTTTTCCAGCTGCCAGGCCAGGAGGAAGCAAAGAGGTGGTACCAGCAGATGCACGGGTCAGGCCGAGAGGAAGCGGGTCTGCAGCGGACACCGTCTCCAGCAGGCAGGGGACTGGCCAAGGTGGGGGGATCTGAGCGTCAGAAGCCCTCCTCATGTCCCCCTAGGAGGGGCTGGCAAGTCCCTGGGCCCTCTCTATTTTTTTAATCGCGGTATAACACGCCGATCATAAAATTTACCATTTTAAAGTGTGCAACTCAGTGGCATTTAGCACGTTCACAATGTCGTGTGACCAGCAACACTATTTAGTTCCAGAGCATTTTAACCAACCCAAAAGGAAAACCCCATGCCCATTAAGCAGTTCCTTGGGCCTCCTGTAAAATAACAACGTCACTCACGGTGGCGACACTGCTATACGCCTCTAAAACATGGTGGGAAATCACCTACTGAGCTGTCTGTACACTGGATAGATTTCCTTCCCGATAGGATATAAAGCAAAAGAGAAATAAATAAATACAGCCACATACATGCACGTATTTATGTAGCTAGCTGTATTTGTGTGTGTGTGATAGAGAGAGAGAACGAGTAACAGAGGAAATGGATCAGGAACAGGAGGAGAAGGAAAGAGCCCCTCCACAGTTGCCTGCTTGCCTGAGGTTTTCAGTTCTGCAGACAGTGAGGGCCCCGCAGGCCACTGTAGTCTTGTCAGTTTCACCACCTGGCACATTAAAATGTCACCTAGGTAGACCTCCGTTTTCTCATGCGACCAAAAGTTGATGAAAATGATTGTGACTTAGAACACTAGTAAAAGTCATAAAAAAAACAAAACAAAATGAGAGCTAACACCGACAAGTGCCGCCTTTGTGCCCAGCGTGGTGTTAGGTTCCCACACGCCTCCTCTCTGTATCCCACCGGAAGATTGAATCTGCACAATGGGAAGAGTAATTCACTATCCCATTTTACAGATTAGGACATCGAGGTTCCCAGAAGTGAGGACTACACAGAAGGTTATATAACTGATCAGTGCCAGATGAAGCTCCATGCCATCAAGAAAAGTACAAGTTTAATACAAATCATATACTCAAGTGACAGAAAAAATAGATATAAGCATTTAACATACACGTCGAGGCTGTATGTACAATCTGAGTTCTTACAGTGTGGCCGACATTCTTGCTTGTGTGCTGAATAACCAACCGTCTCTTCATTCCTTGCAGCTGGGCCCTGCACAGACCAAATGGTGCCTAATTCCTGGTTTAGTGATAAAAGCATCGCTCCGTCTTTTACATGTTTTGCAAATCTCTTCAGTGTCCGGCTTCAATAGAAGATGACAGGATTTTCGTATCTGCTTTCGTGTTCAGTCTGTTGTGATGTATTGTTTTGGTTGAAGTATGAGAAAAAAAATCTGGCTCTCATAGATACGTATTTGGACAAGAGAGAAATATCTTAATGGTTTTTTAGGTAGTTGTGGAGATACTAACTTGATACTTCACCAAAACTGGACAAATGGCAGTTTCTTAAGGGTTAATTGTAAAGACGTTAACGGGATCTTTTTCCCATGCGTGATTTTGTAACAGCACGCGTTGGTCATATGAAAAATATTGCTGAAATTGAGTTTTATATATCTTCCAAATATTGGCACATTTCATTAGCAAATATCAAAAACTTGCATTTATTAATGACTGATCTCATTAGATAAATATTTAAGTGTTATGAAGCTGTCAAGCTCACAGCAGTAGATATAAATATTATCTCAAAATTCTAATTTTTTGCTTGAAAGCTCAAATGTTATTGGTAACAATGCTGCGTGTTGTTTTCCTTGAAATGACAGGTTTGCTTCATTCATTTGCAAGAAAACAGGTGCCAGATACTGAAGTTTGAAAAACCATAATTTGTCATTTGCACCTAAAAACCATGTTCCCCGAAACATGCAGCTAGTTCAGCTTGCGAGCCCAGCAAGCCCACAAGCGCTTTCTCTCCGGGTGCTGTACCGCAGCAGGTGGCAGAGGTGCGTTCTGTGTGGTGCTCTCCATCTCATCGCGTGGATTAAAGAGACAAGATCGAACGCATTCCTCAAGCCCCAGCCGCTCGGAGGCTGAGGCGGGAGGATCACTCGAATCACACAGAATCCAAGCTCTTAATTACTATTTCTTCATTCATTAATGGACACTGTGTTGAGTCCCTACTGTGTATCACTGTGGTCTAGGTGCTTGGGATACCTCCTTATGGAACGTACATCCTAATGGGTCGGGAGGATGTTAGACAATGAATAATGGACACAGCAGTCAAGTATATAGCAAAATATGTCAGAAGGTTATATGCGGTATAGAAAACACACAGCAGCCTAAAGGTGATCCAGAGTCCAGTGGGGAGGGGGGTGCTATTTAAAATAGAGGGGTCAGAACTGTCATCTAGAAAGTAACATTTGAGCAAAGATTTAAAGGAGGTGAGGCCATAGGGATGGATGCCTGCAGGAACAGCATGTAGGCAGAGGGAATAGCCAGTGCAAAGTCCCTGAGGTAGAAGTATATCTGAGGTGCTGGAAGAATAGGGAGGAGGCCACTGTGGCTGGAGCAGAGTGATGGAGGGGCAGGGTGCCAACAGTGACCAGAGCTTTAAAGAGGGTGGTTGGTGGAGGGAGGGTTGGTTCCATCAGGCAGGGCCTCGTGGTTTGCTGGGAGACTTGGGCTTTGACTCTGAGTAAGGTGGGAGCTCCTAGGGGATTTCTGAGCAAAAGAGGTCTGCATCTGCCTTAGGTTTTAAATGAATCCCTCTGGCTGCAGTGTGAAAAGTATAGCAGGGGGCAACGGTGGCACCTGGAAGACCAAAAATATTTAATACACAGAAGTTCACACCAGAGTGAGAAGTAAAAACAAAAAGTCACCCAACAGCATGTACGGATATTGCACTACAGTTATGTGAGCCGTGACCACGGAGGGGAGGTGGGGGGAAGGAACATCGGACCTCTGTGTGCTCTTTGCAACATCTTTTGAGTCTATAATTATTTCCAAATAAAAAGCAAAAAAGGAAAAAATAGTGCGTATGGAATAATTTTTTTTTCCTCAAAAGATGTATATGTAAAAAAATAACACCCAAATCTTACCAGTCAGTGGTTATCTCTGGGTCATGAGACAATGGGTCATTTTTTTCTTTTCCTATATGTGTATTTTGTAAGTTTTTTTTGCCATGTTCACTTACTACTTTTGTAACTTAAAGAAAAAGGCTTTATAAAACCATCTAGAATCATCTAAACCTCAGAGATCACGCACCTAGGAAATGAAGCACCAGGTGGTTCAGGAAAACAATTCCTTTTGCAGTGGCTAACCTGGGGCCAAGAGTAAGTGTTTTGACAGATTTGGGGTTTGATGTGACCCAAGGATGGCACATTTGATCATCCTCCGATTTACAGCCAAGGCTTTAACACGCTGCATGCAGCCGTAGTCATCGTGTCAGGCTGGCTTTGGAGGGGGTTGTCACCACCTGAAACCCCCTGGTGGCTCCATTTGTCACCAGAAATTGACAGGCTTGGCTGGTACATTAGCCTCTGCCATCCTGCCCAGTGCTCCATAGCTCTCTGCCCTCTCCCCGCTGACAGCCAGTCCACAGCCGTGTGATGACCCGCCTCAGTCTGCTGCTCCCTCCGACAGGTGAGCCATTTGAGGGCCAGCACAGGGGCTCCCTGGACCTAGAGCAGGAGCTGCTGAGCAATCTGTCAAAAGAATGGCTTTCACAGCCGCTTGTGCAGAAAGGGACAGCCCACTGTTGGTTATGATGAGCCCAGGTAACGGAAGCAAGAGGGCACATGCCGGTTCTCTCACTCTAAATAAGTAAATTAAAAAAAAAACTGGCTTTAACCATCTCAAGTTATTCTTCCTATTTTGAGTCTATGTGATTTCTGGAGACCAGCAAAGAGACTAAGACTGTCACCTTCCTGTCAAAATTTCCAGTTGCTATCATACCTCCCTCCACTGACCCCTGTTGTCTGGAAAAGAAATTCCGGCACAGAAGGAAAAAAGGAAAGAAAATGAGGCTGGACACGGTGGCTCACACCTGTAATCCTAGCACTCTGGGAGGCTGAGGCGGGACGATTGCTTGAGGCCAGGAGTTCGAGACCAGCCTGAGCAAAAGCGAGACCCCATTTCTACTAAAAATAGAAAAAAATTAGCCGGGCATGGTGGCGCACGTCCATAGTCCCAGCTACTCGGGAAGCTGAGGCGGGAGGATTGCTTGAGCCCAGGAATTTGAGGTTGCTGTGAGCTAGGCCGACGCCGCGGCACTGTAGCCTGGGTAACAGAGGAAAATTCTGTCTGAAAAATGGAGAAAGAGAGAGAAAAAGAAAAGAAAGAAAATGGTCCTAACCGTTGCTTTCCACGTCACCTCTGCCACCCCAGCCTCCTCCGTCCCTCTGGGTCTTCCTCATCTCACGGATGAGGAGGATGGGCTCAAGCAAGTCGAATCCCCTGAGTTTAGGACAAAGTGAGTGTTCAGAGCCAGGGTGTGATGTGCTAGCCTCGGTACTGAGAATCTGTTATGTCTTGACTTTGGACAGCTGCAGGAGTCCCAACCTCACCGCTCCCCTTGTGCAGCATTATCGCCGAGTGTCTAGGTGGGTTGCCACGTACCAACCTGGTGCTACACAGTGAGGACACAGAGACACATCGAACTTGGCCCTGCCCTCACAGGAGGACGGCGCACTGGCTTTGTCTCAGCACAACTTGGAAGAGCTCTCTCACAGATTTCCAGGTAGGGCAGGATACAAAGCAGATTGTTGGGAGGAGGAGAGGGTGGGAGGGAAGCAGCCACCGTCATGAAGCTCACTCACGTTGCAGCTGAGCTGCCGAATCGCCTGGATGGTGTGAAGCAGCAGCTGGGCCTTGACTGCTCCCTCTTCCCTGGGCTCTTCCTGAAGCATCTCTAACTCCTGGGCAGGTGTATGCATTTAACTTGGTTTCTGCGGGACACCCACAGCACCGCAGTCGGAAGCAACCAGAACGGATATGGGTTTCAGCATGTCCTGGGGGGTTTCCACCATGCTTGTGGGTTCCAGCCTGCCTTTGGTCTCCCCCACGTCACCCACCTTCCCTTCCTGACTGGCCCCCTGCAGGTGTAAGCTCCAGTATCAGATGCAGAGACGCTGCCTTACAGAGACTCCTCAGCCCCAGCAATGTGAAAGCCATTCCTGGTTCTGCTTCTCTGGTTGAACTTGGCTAACGCAAATAGGCAAGTACGCAGTTCATTATTTCCTTATTTATTTTTTCAGAGACAGGGTCTCACTTCGTTGCCCAGGCTAGAGTGCAATCACAGCTCACAGTAACCAGAAACGATCCTCCTTCCTCAGCTGCCCGTGTAGCTAGGACTACAGGTGTGCACCACCATGCCTAATTTTTTTTTAAATTTTTTTATAGAGATGGGGTCCTGCTATGTTGCCCAGACTGGTCTCAAACTCCTGGGCTCAAGTGATCCTCCTGCCTTGGCCTCCCAAGATGTTGGGATTATAGGCATGAGCCTCTGTGCCTGGCCCACAGTTCATCATAATGTGAGATTGTGCTATGGCAGAGGGACTCTGTTATGGACTGAATGTGTCCCCCCAATTCCTATGTTGAATTTGTATTTGGAGATAAGGACAGTGAGGAGGTGATAAAGTTAAATGTGGTCATAGGGTGCGGTCCTAATCTGGTAGGGCGGGGGCCCTTATAAGAAGAGGAAGAAACCCCACAGCCCTCTCTCCGCTGTGAGGACACAGTGACAAGGTGGCCGTCTGCAACCCAAGGAGAGAGCCCTCGCCAGACACCGACCCAGCTGGCACGTCCACCTCAGAATTCCAGCCTCCAGAACTGTGAGAAAAAATACATTCCCGTAGTTTAAGCCACCCACGATCTACGGTATTTTGTTATGGCAGCCTGAGCAGAGTAAGACAGATGCACTTGCGCCCGAGAGCATGGCGCAGAGGCCTGCACGCTTTATTCCTGGAAAATAACAGCACTTAAACTGCCTAAAGCAACTCGGTTTCCTCACTTCTAAAAGTGACCTGGTGATGACACCTGCTACCTCCTTGGGTGGCTCAGAAGATCAGAAGACTCAACACATCTGAAGGCCTGGGAAACTGTAAGCCCTGCAGGGAGGTGAACTGTTGTACCTCAAGGCAGGAGGGGTAGAGTTGAAATCCGAGACCTAGCAAAGCCATGCTTCTGACCACCTGAATCTCTCTGAGCCTCAGTTTCTTCATCTGTGAAATGGGAACAAGAAAGCCTATCTGAATAAGGATGCTGTGCCCATTAGGATATTTTTAGCTTCAAGTAATGGTGGCTTAAATACTATTTTTAATTATCTCACATAGCAGGATGTCTTGGAACAGGTAGTCCCAGGTGGGTTTGGTGGCTCAATAAAGTTATCACAGGTTCAAGTTTTTCCATCCTTCTGCTCCACCGTCCTCCTCCATCTTTGGGCCTGTTACCACGTGGTTGTAAGATGCTGCCACAACCATTATATCCTCACTGAGCCACATACAAAAGTAGGAACAAAGGGAGCAGATGGAGAGGTTATCTTCCAGTAACGAATCTCCCTGGACACAGTGACTGTACCAAGGGTGGGCCCACGACCCATCCCAGGCCAATCAGAAAAACCAAAATGGATTTTTGCTTAGAATACCTGATGTAATTATTAGGAAGCCACACCTCTTGGCGCTAGACGGGAAGCTGAAAAAATATAAGCCTGGAGCTTCTGAGGACAAGCCCATAGAGGCTGCTTCAGGAAAACAGGACCCATGAAACAGTATTTGAGCTCCTAGACACAGCCATGCCTGAAGCCAGTCTTTACAGGTATAGAAACCAATAAGGTTCCTGTTTTGCTTAAGCCCATTTGAGCTGGGTTTCTGACAAAACTGAAGGAGCCTTGATCAATACACCTTACCATAAGACTTTTTCTTCAATTTCAAGATTTCTAGAGATAAACAAATACATGACTTATCTTAGTAAGTCCTAAGGCTTCACAAAAATTAGTTTAAAATAATGTTTCAAAAATCTAGAGCTTTCTTAATCTGGCAGGCAATGCAATAGGTATCACCCAAGCTAGAGTGCAGTGGCCCAGTCGTAGCTCACTGTAATCCCAAACTCCTGGGCTCAAGCTGTCCTCCAAAGGGGTATCTCTTAATTCAGGTGGTGTGGTGGTATTCAGATGAGAGCTACAGTATACTTTTCTGTATTTACAAAGTCACTGCAGCATGACTGTTATAGAAAAAGGGTAGAACCATGTAAATGGCAATTAGCAGGACAGTGGTTAAAACATGTAAGCACAGCCACACAGGGAACAACTCTGCCGCTATTTTTTAAAACATGGTAGGCAGGTGGCTCTCTCTGTACTGATGAAATGGCTCAATCTCCAAGCTACATATATAGTGAAAAAAGCAAATACAGATCATTGTGTTTAATATGCCTCATTTGTAATAATAAAAAACGACAGTGTAAAAGTATTAGCTTATGAACGTATAAAAACTTCAGAAAGCTATATAGGAAGCGAATCATGGCGGCTGCACGGGGTGGGAATTGGGTGGCCGAAGAACAAAGAAAGGAAAGTGTTTTTAGACGCATAGCTCTTTGTACCTTTTGAATATTGAAACACGCGAATAGATTACGTCTTTTAAATAAATCGCACACATACATAAACCACAACAAAAATCCCAAATATTGAAATAACACAGGATTGTCAAAGGGATCCTGACCCCACCAAATGACGAGTGATTGGCTTAAAATTCTGCGCAGACTTCAAATCATGTCAGGGAATTAGGCCTTCCTAATGGAATTCACTTAAGGAATCTAATGTCATCTATGGATTTGGTTTTGGCCTGATTATCCCCAGGATCAATTCTGAGTTGCTGTCTCAGTTTTCACCCTGATGACGGTATGTGATGGACGGGTATACCACCATGTTCCCGGGGTCTCCCTGCACGTGGGTATTCGCAAGGAATTGTTTTGCTTCTTTGGGCCTTTTCTGTGTTTTGCAAGATTTTTTTTGAGTTGCGTGTGTATTTAGTAATTAAGGGTAAGAAAAAATTAGTGTTACTTAAAATCAATAAGATGATAAATAGGTTCCCATAGGAAAACACAGAAAAAGTCTTTAAATTGAAGACCGAAAAAAAAAAAAAAAAAGAATTCATAAAAAACTTGTGTCTGGCTGTTGGAACTGTAAGGCATCTTTCCTTTCTTAGATATATTAAACTCCCAACAAGTAGATTAAAAACTTTACCCTCCATTAAGTTCTAAAACAGTGAAAGTGAATGATCCGTCCCCGCAGTGTCATATTTCCGGAGGGGACAGTGATTATGAATGTGTCTTGGATCTGTATGCTCCATTAAGCCCTGTTAGGAAGAACACTTTCAAGCTCCAAGAGACAATTAATTTCTTACTGGCAACGGCATTCTTGCATAGACGACTGGGATTTTAATTACACTTGAGCAGAAAGTAATACTTTATAGGGCTGGGTGAAAACGCTCATTCGGAAGTAAAGTTGGGGGTCATAAAAACTGGGGATTACTCTAGTTAGTCATTTGTAACAGGTAAAAGGTTGTGTTTTAACTTCCTGGAGTTAGAGGCGGGGGAAGCAGATGAGGATATTTTAGGAGGAAAGAGAGTCCGGTTGAGGGAAGGGAAGGTCCTTATGAATTTTTCCAGGGTTGTGAATTCATAAATAATAACAGCATTTATTGTAAGAAGACCAGAACTTGAGGATTAACCTTTCCACACATTTGTAATTAAGCCACTGCTCCAGTAAAAGAGTGGCTGCTCTTTACTTACTGCATCAATTATTATTACAGAGAATGTACACATCTCACTGAAAGAGACAAAAACTAGAAAACAGTCCCCAATCTTGAGATGACTTGCATGGTCTGGCCCAGTGGCTCTAAGCAGTGGGGAGTAGGGGGTGACTTTGTCCCCCAGGGGACATCTGGTACTGTCTGGAGACATCTTTGGTTTTCACAATTGGGGGATGTGCTGGCACCTAATGGGCAGAGGTCAAGGATGCTGCTAGACATCCCACGGTGTGCAGATTGGCCCCACAGCAAAGAAAGATCCATCCAGCTCAAAATCCAGCAGTGGCAATGTTGAGAAATTCTGGTCTAGAGCTTTGATGTATTGGAAGGGACTCTCCTCTTGCAATTCAATATAATGCAAATTCAGAACAACAATTCCTTTTTTAGGATGGGGCCTAGCTCACGATATACCATTTTGTTTGGGAAATTATTCAGATCCCAGGAGACTTGCCAATAACCAAAGCAAGTCATTTTTTGGTTCTCTAAGATCATTTGGGGAGCAAGGAACACGTCATCTGTTCCCACAATAGACAACACACATCCCGTCACTTAAGAAACAGCTTTAAAAAAAGAGAGAGAGATGGAAAATAAAAATAAGATACTTAGTTCTTACCTTTGGTAGGGAGGGTGTGGGGAAAATCAGAGCACAAGTTGAAAGAGGAAGTTTGGCTTTGTGTTAATCTCTCTAATTGGAGTGGCATTCTTTAAAAGTCTTGGATGGAGTTCAAGGGAGTCTGTGAAGTCCCTTAAAATTAAATGCAGAACGTAGTTTTTCTGTGTGAGGGGCTGCAGCTTTCATCAGACTCTCGGTGGGATCTACAACCCCCAAAAGATTAAGAACGGCCACTGCAAAACATTCCAAATACCACTTGTGTCTAAATGCACTTATTTTCTTTCTGTTTTTGAGTAGGCTACACTTGCATGCCATGAAAATAAAAGCAAACAGTATGAGAAGGAGTAGCCAGAGCAGGGACTCAGGGGAGGCCACCCCCCACTTGCCTTGAGCACGCGGTCCCAGGGGGCGCCAAAAATCTGGGTCATTGGGATGACTACTATTTCAATGCAATATTTTAACAATGCAAAATAAAATGAAAAAAATTAATGAGAGAAAAAATCCACAGTGAGCAAAGTATCCAAATTTCAAATAAAAGCAGAGCCCATATTATTTACATTTCTTTTTCTCTCAAGCTCAAATATGGCTTGGAAAGGCACATTGACTGACCCTGGCTGTGGCAGTTTCCTGCGTATTCCTTCAGAGACATTTTACGTAAATACAAGCAAATGTGCATTCATCGGTCACATATCCGTATGCTGTTTTTACACTATACACACCATCCCATACCCTGCCTTCTTCATTGACTATATCTTCAAGATTGTTCCATCTGAAAATGGAACATTATATACTACATATTTACGTTATTTATTTCCTATGTTACAATTGTGCAAGAAAACCTACTTATTTCTTCTCTTTTAAAGTGTTGTTCTAATCAATTGCTTTATATAATTAAATTTCCTTCTGCAAAGCAGAGTTTTTTTCCCTTAAAACTCCATTTCTCTAATACTGGATTTGTTTGCCAGGTAATAGCATATTAAAAAAAACAAAAATCTCCAGGGAACGGTACTTAATTAGTTCTCTGTTTTAAAAAAGCAAATGCCCCTTTCCGCCCTCGCTGGGGTGGGTGGAGTGGCTAGAAATGGCTGGGTTGACTTGGGGGGACTCCCAGGTAGACGGGGTGTCTTAGGGGGCACGTTGGCCTCCTCAGGTTACTGGTCACTGCTAATTGGTTTAGAGAGTCTAAACCCTTCATATTCTCAAATTCCATTTTCAAAGAAACTGGAGGCTTAAGTCACCACAGATGCGAATGATGTCACTAAGAGGGATCTCATGAGCTGCGGCCGAAAATCATCTGAAGCTGGGAAGGCAACATAAACCCACGGTGTGGCCCTCGGCTAATATAATTTAGCCAGCACTGGAACCCTACAGCTTGTCCCTTCTGGAACTCAAGAGCCCCTAATACATGCAGAAGAAAATGTGCCTCTGATTGTTTCACTTTCAGCTTAAGAAAAAAGAAAGTCAAACAAAAAAGTTAGAAATACGGCTTCTGCCGGAAATCTGACCAGTACTTTGTCACAGGGTAGTTTCTTGATGCCAATAAGGGCAGCGATTGAAGGAAGTTTACTTTATACATGCAAGTAAATGAAAATTTCCTTTATTACCTTTCTGATGACAAATTCCCCATATATAATAACACAGCAAATATCTACAGAGGGCTTGCTTTGAGCCTGGCGTACTTCAAGGTCTGGTGATAGAAAGAAGGCAAAACACAAAGCAGGTGTTTCAAAATATGTTCCGCAGACGGCAAGACTAGTCCACGTGTGCCAAGGACAATGACGGGTTTCTCCAATTTTTTTCCCTTTGTTGGATATGCTAACACGCTATTTTACAAATATGGGGATATTTGTATGTATATGCACATACACAGATATTAATATACAGAGATTCTCAAGAACACCTGCAAGGGAATAAGAATCTCCCCAATAAATGACATAAAATATTCTTGTGGTCTTTAATCTTTAAGAGTTATCCTTAAAATTGCTGAAACTTTGAACCATTCACTATATTTAAAAGAATTTTCTGTCTTTAACAGATGACAGATGAGTAGGTAAAGAAAATGTAGCATATACATACAATGGAATATTATTCAGCCCTGAAGAAGATGGAAATCCTATAATCTGTGACGACATAGATGAAACATGAGGGCGTTGAGTAAAATAAGCTAGTCACAGTAAGACAGATCCTACATGATTCCACTTATGTGAGATATCTAAAATAGTGAAATTCACAGAATCCAAGTGTGGAACGGTGGTTGCAAGGGACCGGGGGAGGAGGAAATGCTGAGTTACTGACCAACCAGCATAAAGTTTCCAATTAAGTAAGATGAGTGAGTTCTAGAGATGTGCTGTGCCTGTACTCAGAGTCAACGACACTGCATCACACACTTACAAATTTGTTAAGCAGGTAGATCTCATGTTAAGTGCTCTTACCACAATAACATTTTTAAAAAAGGAATTTTCTGCCTTTGATCATGGATCAATGTCACATTTATGAGAATAAATATGGCAGCAATAACAATAATCACAGAAATAGAAATGATCCGTTATTGAGTACAAAGCATGCTACCTAGGCTGGCTCTGGAAATCGCACAACAACCCTGGGAGGCTTGGGTGGTACTTCACCCCCCCACCCCCGGTGGAGATGGGTTGAGGATGAGGAGGAAGTGCTCAGGGCACTAGCAGCTTCCATCATAGACCTGCTTGGCTCCTGAGCACAGCATTTGCCATTATAAAACCATTTAAGCAACAAAAAGCATCCATACAACCTGGAAATCTACTCCTGGAAAACTGAGCCGTCCCCTGTCAGCTGCTGTGTCTGATGGGGCAAGTGCCACTGCTCTGACCCCTCCCGGGTGATAGCTGAGTCAGATCCCCTCTCTGCAGCTACAAAATGAGACGAATATTCAAAATATGGATCCCAAAGGGATTCCATCCTTTGAGGATGAAGCCAAAGAGTACATGTGAAAACAAATTATAAAAAAGAAAATGAAAAAAAATTCTTTTAAGTGCTTTCCAAATCTTTTTTTTTTTTTTTTTTTTTGAGACAGAGTCTCACTCTGTTGCCCGGGCTAGAGTGCCATGGCATCAGCCTAGCTCACAGCAACGTCAAACTCCTGGGCTCAAGCGATCCTCCTGTCTTAGCCTCCCAAGTAGCTGGGACTACAGGCATGTGTCACCATGCCCGGCTAATTTTTTTTTTTTATATATTTGTAGTTGGCCAATTAATTTCTTTCTATTTTTAGTAGAGACAGGGTCTTGCTCTTGCTCAGGCTGGTTTTGAACTCCTGACCTTGAGCGATCCGCCTGCCTTGGCCTCCCAGAGTGCTAGGATTACAGGCGTGAGCCACCGCACCCAGCCCTGCTTTACAAATCTTAATTACTATATTATTGCTCTAAAAAATTGTCTCATTTATTTTTTTAATGAGGTGAAATTCACATAGCATACAATTATCCATGTTACAGAGCACAATTAAGAGACATTTAGAGCTTCCGCATGTTACACAACCACCTAACTAGGTTACCTTCACAAACGTATTTATGTTGCACGTGGCTCTGGGCATCACAGGCTTCATTATTTTAGCATAATTCAGTGCCCCTCGAGGACACTAGGCTCCTGCCAGAATTTCCTAACCTTAGGCCTCTGGCTCAGACAGGTTTCCTGCCTCTTCTAAACCTTGCTATTTGAATTTCAAAGCTTTATAACACACCCAACAAATCGCTATGGGTATTTATTCACAGCCTCTTTGATATGTGATTGGTTCACAAAGAAAGTGACCATCTAGTGATTGGCTACAAAGCCAAAAATTATGCAGATAAGACGAGAAAATTTTAACACTTGGTTTTAAAGGCCCCAAGACACTGAATATTTGTACACAAACTAAAAATTAATACCCGCCCCCAACCCTTGGTCAGGTTGTTCGATGGGGGACAGATTCAATGCTTATTGCTGAAAATTTCCAGAATAAAAGTTGGGCTTAACAACATTTAATACCTTTAAATGCACTGAACTGTATAAGGTTGTTCAAAGCCTTTCTTACATCTGATAATTCGAACCATCATTTCTTTTTAAATGCAAATAAGTTATGTGAGGTATTATTAGGAAAGAAGTCAACTACACTATTTGCATCACAGAGCAGGAGGATTACTTTTTAAAACGATGACTGCCCCCACCAGCCCTGTTTTACCAGACAGGTAGTTTCATAGATTTACAAAACAGGGAGACCCTGGCTATTCTTTGAAGCCACAAACAAGTCCTGCATTTCTGTGTATTCTTATGAAATCCTCGGGGTCAGGCAGTTGGTTTTTTTTTTTTTTTCTTTGCGATCAAAGTGGAGGGAAAAACAATTTTAACAATGCAAGAATTTCCCAGAGTCCAAACATCCCGGGCCAGGCTTCTCCCACAAATGGAAATGGTATCAGATCTGCATCATAATTGATCCTCCAGATTTCCACCCACAAAAGAAGGATGTGGTCAATAAGAACAAATAGCACAGGAGCAGCAGAGAGCAGCTTTTCTGCAAACTTTCCCCGCACTCCGCCCACCAGAGTCCAGCAACCGACACCAACGTCAGCATAATCGCTGGAGATACCATCGCGTTGGAGGTTTCAGAAGTGTTAGGAAGGGCAGTGGACAAGTACATAGGCCGTATTTTTCTTCCCTGAGATGTGCACTGCTGATAAAAATCTATGGTTGAGTTTCTTCCATTACTTTGATTCTACAAAAGCAAAGCCACCCGAGGCGTCAAAGGTTTTTGCCCCTGCCTTCCTCAAAAAACCAGAGGCAGAAAACAATAAATGAGGTTGAAAATGAGGGGGAATAAGAGGAAAAAAAATGACACAGATAAAAGAAATTAAGCGAGCCACACTGTCTGCACTTTATTTTAACTGGGTTGTCCTATCCCGCTGTGCTGCCCATAATCCAAGCTGGGAGAGAGGCCCCTGCTGGGTGGCTAATTAAAACAATTATAAATACAAAGAAGGTATCACTGGCATTCCAGGGCTCAAACAAAGAGATAAAGCACCGAAGATTTAAGTCGTCAATGGCCAGTCTCTTTGGGGGATTCTGAAGAGGAGAGAGTGTCCTCAAGACCCCAAACTCCTTTATACACTGACTCTTGTTTGGTTACACAGGATCCTTCTCTTGTTTTTGTTTTTTTTGGGCTATCAACCTCAAAATATGTCAGTGCTGGAATTAAGGGAGGTTAATCTATAGGCGCATAAACACTTCATTATCCTACGATGTCAGAATAGTGGGCCTAAGTTTCAAAATAAAATATTATCTGGAAATGATGGAATCAGTATTTTCAAAATAAGACAGAAAAGATATTCAGACCTTTCTGTCCCAATTCAAAATGATAAAATAAAAGTCCATGTATTAATAAAATGTGATTAAATAGTATTTTTTTAAAGTACTGTGGGCAACATTAGGAATGTTAAAAATATAGCAAGTGTGTTAGAATGCTTCAGTTTTGGGGAGCTGGGGGTAGGGGATAGAGTCTCGCTCCGTTGCCCGAGCTAGAGTGCAGTGGCATCATCACAGCTCACTGTAGCCTCAAACTCTTGGGCTCAAGTGATCCTCCTGCCTCAGCCTCCCAGCAGAGTAGCTGGGCTAAAGGTGCGCCTGGCTAATTTTTCTATTTTTTTGTAGAGATAGGGTCTTGCTATGTTGCTCAGGCTGCCTCGACACAGTTTTAAAAAGTGATTTACAGAATTAAACATATTATCCAACAAAAATATAAAAATTTCCTAATTTCTTAGACCTAACATATTTTTTCTCCCCCTTTCTGGCTTTTGCTGGTCAAATGCTTAAAGGAACACTCAAAGCATGCAAGCTAAGGGACGATGAAGTTTAAGGAAACTCAGGACCGCAGGCGATTCCAGGTGAGTCCCCTGGGCAGGGTGGGTCAGTCTGCTCTCAAGAGCTGGGTGACACAGCGACAGCCACGCTCTGGGACCTGGCCAGCCTGCGGCGGGAGAAAGAGCAGAGAGGCTGCAATGTGCCGAGGCTCATCTTACAAGGAGCGGGGTACAGCAGCTCTGGTCCTTCTCCTCGCCACTGAAGGGAGTACCGTAGCTGGCAAAAGCCTGGGGTGACCAAGGCGGTTAGGATGAGCAGCGTGGTAAGAACTCAGGGGCAGGAGTGAGAGCCTCTGGAGCAAACCTTCCCTTTCCTCCCTCCTTTCTTCAAGGGAAGTGAGACTTTCTTCCTTAGGAAGATCAACGCCTCTCGTTCTTTGTGTTATTTCTTCCACAAGTCATTGGAAGAAACGCCCCTTTCCTGGGTGGAAACGCTACCGACGACAAGGTGGAGGGCCGAGACTGCGTGGGAACCCGGCCAGAGCATTTGCAACACACGACGGTGAAGACTGAAAAGAAAAACAGGATTTGACGAGCATGACTTTGTGTTCTGGGCCGAAAATGTTACGTGATAAAGCACCTTTGCTGCTTTAAATATTGATGAACTATTATGTGTCTCGAGCATTGACATAAAGACCAGAAGCTCCTCTAGCTGTTAACGTTCCGTTCATAACTTTTCCTGACTTGAACAAAACGCCACCAGAAGCCAAAGCGCGACAACTCTGCCCGACGCCAACAGAGGGCGGTAGGTATCGTGATCTGTCCTTTTACTCGCAAAATATTTCGGGTGGGGCAAGGACCGAAAGGCAGGTACGCTCCAAGGGCAGAGCAGAACAGACCCGCAGAACTTCCGACAACATTTGTGCCCCACGGCCCACACGCTGTCTGCCAGAATGTGTGAAAGTCCCAAACAAATCTTAAATAAAACATTTAATCCATCTGCTTTGACAAATACACATTCACAATGAGGAAAGCAAAATGTATACATCAAGCTACGGTTTGCATATGATTGAAAGTCAGGAAACTATCAAAGGTGAGAGAAGCTACTTATTATGCTCACGTCCAGGTGTTCTGTTGACAGGCCTCTGATAATTTAGCATGAATAACAGACATAATTATTACGTTATCATACATTTATTCCAAACCATTTTCATTGTTGCCATTTCAGCACAATCACTAAATATGTAGTGATCAAGTTTTTTTTTTTTTTTTTTTTTGAGACAGAGTCTCACTCTCTTGCCTGGGCTAGAGTGAGTGCCGTGGCATCAGCCTAGCTCACAGCAACCTCAAACTCCTGGGCTCAAGCGATCCTCCTGCCTCAGCCTCCCGAGTAGCTGGGACTACAGGCATGCGCCACCATGCCTGGCTAATATTTTCTATATATTTT
>CAUYRT010021527.1:0-10910 GCA_963574885.1 Lepilemur ruficaudatus | reverse complement strand
TCAGCATGGACTGGTTCTCACCACTCTGCCTCAGGGAGTTGACGACTGTGTCTCCTCCACCCTGGCTTGTTTGCAAGTCACAAGGTGTCTTGAGGCCGATCAACAAGAAACAATCTGTGTGAGAACAGGTGTTCCGAGAACCACTTTGTTCAAACACGGCTGAGAGATGACCCGGTGTCCACTACAAAATGATTACAACTAGGTGGCTTAAAACAACAGAAATTTATTCTCTCATACCCCTGGAAGCTAGAAGTCTGAAATAAAGTTGCATACAGGGCCACACTCCCTCTGAAGTCTCTAGGAAAGAATTCTTCCTTGTTTCTTCCAGCTTCTGGTGGTTTGCAGCAATCTTGATATTCCTTGGCTTGGAGTTGAATGACTCCAATTGCTGCCTCCATCTTTACATAGCCTTCTCTATTGTGTCCACATAAATCTAACTCTCCTTTACCTTATAAAGACACTAGTCATTGGATTTAGGGCCTACCCTAAATCCAGACTGATTATATCTCAAAATGCTTAACTAATTGCATCTGCAAAGACCCTATTTCCAAATAAGATTACATTCTGAGGTTCTGAGTACATGAATTTTGGAGGGGGGACACTATTCAACCCACCACACTTATCAGTAGAAACATTATAATATTAACCATGGTAAGTTCAGCAGACTGTTATTTTTCACTATTATTGCTACCCCTAATATATCACTTTTCATTTGTACGGATATTTTACTTTTTCTATTTTACAGTACATACAGAGATTCTTATGCACGTTATCTCACTGAATTCTCATAACAACCCTAAAAACAGATAGGATAAGCATTATTGTTATACTTTGTGTAAAGATCCGGAAATATAGAGAAGTAAAGAGATTTGCTAAAATGTAAATGTGTTGTAAATATAGGGAAAGTGGCTTTAATCCAAGCAGGGCAGAAGAAAAGCAAGGTTATTATGAGTAGGGTTGTGTTGCATATGAGTGGTTTATCTCCTCTATTACATTGTAAGCTGGTTGAGAGCATGGACATAGTCTTGAAATTTTTGTCTTCCACATTTAACTTACTTGCCATTTATTCATTAATCATATATTTACTGTGCTTAGCCATTAATAAACACTCAATTTACATGCTTGTTGATTAATTCTATAAGTGTTTGTAAATCTCATCTGTGTACTATATGTCACAGAGTAGAACATGCATTATTCATTCTAAATTTATATATTTCTATATTCATTTATTTATTTATTTTGGTGGGGTGGAATGAGATTTAATAACTTTCCCTTCTCTTTGCAAGTTTTCTCCTCACTTGATGGTCATTAAGATGGTTTCCTGTAAGAACTGCCTTTGAAAATGAAAATATGTTCTATAGTTGATGGATGGAATCCACAATATGGAACTAAAATGATAATATGGATCTTCAAACTAAAACATCTCATAGCCTGCAGTAGATTTTAACTGCTTATTTATGAAACCCTGCAAAGTGGGATATATAATGATATTGCTGTGAGACCCTTAGCTGTAACATCTATCACTGAGGGTGATGGTATAAGACTAAATGATAAATTGTCAAAGTCAAGTTACAATCAATATGCATCCACTTGATATGAAATGTGTGACTTGTGCACACTAAATGCAATAGATAAAAATATTATGGATTCAATCTTTTTTTTCCCTCCCACTGGTGACCATCTTTAAGATAAATGGTGTTAACTTTATAAGAAGGTCACACCTTATCTGTCCTCAAAACTATCACAATCAAATTACTTTTTTAAAGGCAAAAACACTTGTTTTTTTTTAAATCTCAGCCATTATGCATACCTCAATTAGCATGTGGATAAATTTTATAACACAGGATGACTCACGATTACATTATAAATTATGCTTCTCACTTTTCATAATGTTTCTCCTGTGAATTCTTTTCCTTCCAACTGCACCAATTTAGACTGTCATCAGTTCTTTTTCTAGTATCATTCTAAGTTGTCTTCTCTATATTTTGATCCATGTTGCACTCTCAAATGCACACTTTGTATGTATCATTCCTTCTTTTCTAATGTGAAAGCTTGCTGGTATGATGGTAGAGCTTGGATGATGTTTTGTCCCAGGTAATAGACTAGCATTTAAACTGGAGCGTTTTATAGATAATGCATTATTTGTTTTGCAATTAGCTAGAAATTGTAGGAGTTTCAGAAAAGGTAGAAGGGATGCCCAGTGTTACAGACTCTATTGAAAGGTAATTTAGAGAAAGTAATTTTGTGGGCATGTAAACAATGGTCTAGTAGTTTACTAAATCCTTTTGTAGTCTAGAGTTTACCAACATGGTCCTTAGCCTCAGACACATCTAGTTTGTATCTCAGCTCTCTGATTAATTATGTAGGTGAATAGGCAAGTTTCTTAATCTCTCTGAGCCTCAGTTACTTTGCATAAAATGGAGATAATAATCTCAACCTACTGGAGTTGTTGTGCAGTTTAAATAGATAATCAGAACCTCAAGTATCCATTGACAGATGACTGGATAAAGAAAATGTGGTGTGTATAAACAATGAAACACTAACCTTTAAAATGAAGTGAATCTTGCCATTTGTGACAATAGATAAAACTAGAGGACATTATGCTAAGTGAAATAAACCAGGTACAGAAGGACAAATACTTCATGATTTCACTTACATGAGGTATCTATAATAATCAAACTCATGGGAGCAGAGAGTATAATAGTGATTGCCAGGGGGTGGGAGAGTGGGAAATGGGGAGTTGCTATTTAAAAAGATAAATTCACTATTTTCTCTGCTCATGTCACTCTACTGACACCACATGTGGGAATGTTTCCCACCCCAACCAATTCTTCAATTCGCAGCAAACACTCTCTTTGGTGAGTGAATTCAGCTCAATTCTGACGCCAACTGTCCAGTGTTATTGTAGACCCCAAAGATTAAGGGCTCAATTCCACAAGACTGTGCCCCATTTCAGATGCCAATAGTAAATCTAGGCCTCCTGTACTTCTGATTGACCAGCTATAAATTGGGGATTCCTACGACCCACTCCTCAGGTTCCATAATTTGCTAGAATGGCTCACAAAACTCAGGAAAACATTTACTGGCTTATTATAAAGGATACAACTCAGGAATAGCCTAATGGAAGAGAGGAGTAAGAGATGGGACTGAAAGTTCAAAGTTCTAATCCATAGATTTCTCTCTCTGGTGACCAGCCACCATCCAAAAGGCCACCAAGAGTTGCCTCATTAGAACAAAAGATGCTTCTATCACTGAGGAAATTCAAGGGATTAGAAATTCTGTGTCAGGAACCAGGGCCAAAGACCAAATATTAGAACAATAGATACTCCTACAACCAGTATTACTAAGGAATTTACAAGAATTTTAGGAGCTCTGTGTCAGGAACCAAGGGCAGAGACAAAAATATATATTTGTGCACTCAAAATTGATGAGAAGGTAGATGTTAAGTGGTCTTACCACAAATAAATATTTTTATTCTGAATAAAATACAGAATTTGTATTCTATTTTATAGGTCTCTCCATGACTGACCTTCTGGCTCCTTTCTGAATTCATTTTCTACCATTCATACCTGCATTTATTTCACTCTTACCTTAAAAGCTTCCTTGTTGGTATTCCTAACCCAAACCTAATCCAACCCTAACTCTAATATGTAAACAGTATTCTGGTTCACTTGGGGGTTTTCCTTCCTAGAATATTCTCTTTCTAGATATTCTCATGATTTGTTCTCTCATTTCCACTGGGTGCCTGCTTGAATATCACCTTATGAGAGAAAGATCACTATATACAATATAGCAAACACTCTCCCCCTGATACTCCCTATCCCCTTTACCATGTATTATTTTTCTAGAGCATTTATCAATAGTTGAAATATTATTTCAACTGTTAATTTGATTAAAAGTGATAAAGTTATTAATGTATCCTACTACTAGAATGTAAGATCCATTAAACTAACAATTTTATTTCTTTGTTCACTGCTTTATTTTCTAGACAGTATATATTAAACAAGCAGTGTCTAATACACAGTAGACATTTAATAAACAATTATATACTGAATGAATGAGATTCCAACCCTATTCCTCCTACTAGTTGAAAATAGATAAATTCAGATTTAAATATAGGGTACAGCTCTAACTTGCTGAGTCACAATTGTTTAGGTGCAAGAATCTGCACTCTGTCCTTTGTCCCACCCAGTGCCAGCCAAATCTTCAGCGATTTCCAAGGGCAAAACCTCCTTTAAGGTATTCACCACCCTTGCTCTGGTCCTGGTGGCTTCCTGAAATGAGATGCCTGTCACCAAGCTCTCTCCTGCAGACCCGGAAGTGTCCAGTGTCCGCTGGTGTAGACCCTCCCCTGCCCAGAGCTGTCTCAGCAGAGCGCACAGGAGAGTTCAAAATGTTTCCCACTCCAGTCTCTACTCCACACAGCCCGTTCGCCCATGCTACCACTTCCCACTGACTTCAGATGCTTCCCTGCCTGCGTGGGTGTGGAGGTCAGTGTAGGAAGAGACATCCCCCTGTTAGATTGCACTGCCCCAGCCGGCCAATGGGCGCAGGGGTCCCACAGTCCACTTTCCCTATTGTATATTTCAGACTCTCTGGGCTTTGCGGTAGATTCTCCAATTAACCTTAGTTTTTCCCAGCATTGCTTGTCCCACGCTGCTTCTCTGCAGGTTCATGAAGCTGATCCTGTGATAGTGCGATTCACTCCCGTGTAGTTGTCTGCTTTCTTCACTTTCCACTCTGAGAGCAGAGAGCCAGGAGGTCACCCCTAATCTGCTGTTTTCCCCTCTACTTGATATTAGTATTTTTCACTCAGCATCATTGTCTAGAAATTCATCCTGGTTGTTGCATGTATCAATAGTTAATTCCTTTTTATTGTTGAGTAGTATTTAATGATATGGATATTACAGATTTTTTTGACTATTCACTTGTTGAAGTACATCTGGGTTGCTTCAAGGTTTTGGCTATGATGAATAAAGTTGCTGTGAACATTTGTGTACAGAATTTGCATGGACACAAGTCTCCATTTATCTGAGATAAATGCTAATGAGTACAGTTGCTAGGTCATATGGTAATTGTATATTTAATTAAAAAAAGTAACAAACTTTTTCAGACTACTGAATACTTCACATCCCCACCAGCAATATGTAAGTGATCCATTTTTTTTCACATCTTTGCCAGCATTTGCTGTTTTTATTTTAATCAGTCTGATACGTATATAGCGGCATTTCATTATGGTTTCATTTTACATTTCCTAATGGCTAATGATATAGAGTATCTTTTCATGTGCTTATATTCTATTGTGTATCTTTTAAGTGAAATACCTCTTCATGTCTTTAATCTATGTTGCAATTGAATTGCTTTTTTTTCACTTTTGAGTTTTCAGACTTCTTTTTTTTTCTTTGTGAGAACATATATGATGATTTTTTCCCTCTTTATTGAAGTATACTTTACATATCATGCCTTTACTCCATTTTAAGTGTAAAATTAAATGATTTTCAGTGAATTTACCGAGATGTACAGTTAATCATCACATAAATCAATTTTAGAGGAATTCCTTTCCCCTATTGAGACCCCTAATTCCACGTCTGAGCAACATGGTGGGCACTGTGGAGGGATGGGACATGCTTGAAAAGTAGTTGGGGAGCGTTATTAGGGGTTTTCAGACTTCTTTACATAAATCTGGATATTTGTCCAAAATATATAAGAGCAGCTACACACACACACACAGAGGCACACACATGCAATACAATAGTAGTCTACTAAGATGATTTGTTTAGAGTGCTTATGTTTGATGAGTCTAGAAGTTCTCAGTGTGATAAAATGAGACCAAAGATACAAACAGACTCCATTTCTTGATTATATGGGTTTTAGTTTACTCAAACCACAGTTTACTTTGGCCATGAATCTGCCAGCCTGCCCAGTTGAAGGACACGAGCTCCACTTTTGGATCCCATGAGATAAAGAACCACTGAGGATTAACATTCCTTCCTCTTTAAACATAGCCAAAGAAACTCTGTGCTCATTTTTTAAAAAAAATATTCAAGCGTTTCATTAACTGTTACATTAAGTTATTATTTAACTCGGTCAAATTAAAATTTTTAGATTTAATTTTTTTCTAAGTTTTCAAAGTTTTTAAAAAGCTTAATAAATTCACAGGCTTCTCAGGGAAAAACAAAACTTCATATCAACCATTAGGGAACTGCAACCTCCTTTCATCATTGGCTCACATTAAAAGTAATAACAGGACATGCTATTTTGCAGTGACAAACCACAGTAGACAAATGAAAATAAATGTTTATCCGGGAAAGCAAATACCTGATGCCTTTGCTGTCTGTCTCCCAATAGTATTCTGTTATCTCCATAAAGACAGAGCCTGTTTTTTCACTTCCATATCCCTTTGTGTTTAAAACAGGAATAGTGTAAGATACATAGTAGGCACTCAAATATTGGTTCAAAAAGTGTATATATAGGTGTGTAACTGAGAGTTGGAAGGATCAAATTGACAGTGTGTCAATAGGGTGGGTTAGGAGAGAGAGTGAAATATGGGAGACTTGTTAGGATATTATTACAATAACATAGGCTTCAGGAAATGAGAACTCAGGGTGAATGTAAGAGTTATCTTGTAGGTAGGATTGCAGTGACAGAATTCATGAGGGGAGGCTCAAAATGAATGCACATGTGAGCTCCAGTAATAGACAAGGTGATCAAGCCAATATGCATTATGTTTATCCTTTTTTGGATCTGCCAAGGTATCTAGATCTACAGTTATCTGGTTTTGATCATATTTTGGAGGTTTTCAGCTAATATTTTCTTATCTGTATCCCATTTTTTCTCTTTTGTACTTCAGGGACTACAATTATATGTGTGTTAATCTGCTTGATATTGCCATAAAAGTGATCAAGCCCATGCCCATTTTTTAAAAAATTCCCTTTTCTCCATTATTCAGGTTGAATAATTTCTATTGTCTCTTATTCAAGTTCACAGGAATGAGAGGATTGAGGTACTGTAGTCATGTGACTGAAATCAGGGACACTGGGCAGTCACTGTCTGAGTTCAAGTAACACCTCTATGGCTTCCTGACTGTGAGATATCAAGACAGTTGTTAAACTTCTGTTTCTTTATCAGTAACATAGGTTGTATATACCAGCTCCTGCCTCACAGGGTTCCTGTAAGAATTGAATGAATACATATGTGTGAACAACTTAGAAAAATCCTTGGTACATTGTAAGCATTTTTGGTAAAGTCTGTTTGCATCTTTATGTTGCTATTATTAATCTATCCTAGGTCATCCTATTGCTTTGGGGGAGTACTTTGTCCATTTATGACTAAGGTATCTGATCTGTGAAACAAAGGAAGCATGCATAAGAGGATTACTGTGACAACAATGGTGAAAGGAGAGGGAGAACAGAGAGAAAAGAGCAACGGTATTACATGCACCAAATGTATAGGACACATGTTTAGTGGTCAGGGAGAACTAGGGTCAGAGCCTGGCTTTGTCATTTGTGATGGGACCAGTATTTTCTTAGCCTTAATTGTGCATCTCTAAGAAGCACATAAAATTGTGCTTTATCTATAGGGTGGTTGTGCAGATTGAAGGTGATATTCATGTAAAGCACATAGAAAAGTCCTTGGTTTTCTGTAGGCTCTCAATAAATTGTCAGCATTAATTTTCTTGAAGAGTTGGTGCATATATGTGACTCAGTGGGCTCTGTCTTTCAGATATCAAGCTATAAAATGGACACCAGTGCTCCAAGAAAAAGTCCTCTGTGGCATGTGGCATGGACAGCCCCTTCAACAGTAGGTGCATGTGATAGAGAGTGAGACAGAATCCAATAAGTGACACTGCCAGACACACTTCTGCATTGACAAACACATAGACATGTACATAGCTATTTTCTAGAGTAGCAGAGCTTTCGTGAGGCTCTGTGTAACCCATCCAATCACTTCTGCATTTGGTGACTAAAAAGTCTAAAAATGAGTATCGGACTAAAATTATAGATTCTTCTTGTTCAGGCTATTCAAGTGGAATTTTTTATGTTGGGGTTATTACAGAGGGGTACAGAATTTTTTAATAAAAAGTTCATAATTCATGTTCATTCCAGTGTTGTTCTTACCCTTTTAATCAGTATCTGTTAATGAAAAAAGAAACAAAAATGTTCAGAAAACAGGACCTAAATTATGAGAAGATGTTGAACAGAAATCCTTTGGTAAGTTTTGATTTTTGGTTTTCAATGCAATAAATAACTAAAACCAAACCACACACCATATCCTACTCAGTAGGGAATATAATATCAGCAGTAATATGTGTAGATTTACAATTTATACAAATATTTTTTAAAACATTACCTCATGTGTTCCTCACAGCAAATTCATGAGGTGGTATGATAATAACACACTCTTCATGACAGGAATCATTCACATCACACATTCCCAGTGTTTACATACATCAATCCACATAATCCTCACGACAGTGCTTGGAGGTGTTGGTACTATTATTGTACTTTATTTTACAAATGAAGAAACCGACGCAAAGAAAATACAGGCATCTTTTCTAATCTTACTGAGCTAATAATGAGTGTTAGGGGCCAGGATTGGGCTCCAGCTGTCTGGCTTCAGAGTCTGTGCTGTGTCATTTACTCTATGGCTTCTCTGAAATAATAACGCTATGTTTTCATAGGATTGCTGTCAGAGTAAAGGGCAAAATGGTGCTGGAGACAGTGTCTGCCTCATGAACATGGACTTGGGATATGTGCAGTGTGAGCACATTGTTATTTCTAAGAGCAGATAGGACCTCCTTTTTGCAGATTCTAGAACTTGAGGCTTGGAGAATTTCATGCCTTGTTTGAGTTGCCACATTATTTATCTTAAAAAAAAATCTCTACTGAAATGCTTAATTAGAAGGAATAGTACATGCTAATTGCAGCTGTCAAAACCATGCAAAAATGAATAAAAGTCTTTAACTTTCTCACTCACCTCACCCCCATTCCTACTTACTTTAAGTGAGAAGTTTTAATGACTGACACCAATCTTTCCATAATCATTTTCTTTTTGAAGCAGAATATGGAAACACAATTGAATGCTCAAACATCTGCAGTGTTTGAAGGAGGCTTGATTGTCAATGGATAGAACAAAAAGGGGACCATTTTATGCAGATTCTTCTTCAACTTGCTAGGCTAATTTAATAGCAGGTCATGGAGCATGTTTTGGGTCAGTAGATGATTGTGATTTCAAATCAAAATGTAACTTGTTAATCAATTTTGAATGCATTTTGGGGTCTGCATAAAGAGAGGTTCTAACAAGTTCTTGTTTCCAAAATATGCAAATTACTCACCTTAATTAATAGTACATACTAATTAAGTTTTGGGACAATACTACAAGGGTTTCATTGTAATTGCCATATAATTACATTATATGTAAGAAGCCATGTGTATTCCTTAATTGCCTCCCCCAAGCAGCTGTTCTTAGTTGTCTTGCAGATGGCTTTAACATCTCCTTGTCAAACTCCCCCAAAAAGGTTTTTATTGGGAGTTCAAAAACATTATTTTATAACTCAAAAAAAGAAGAAAAATAATTTAAGACTTTTATCTATCGTGAATTAATTTTGGTGAGTGGTGAGAGATAGGTATCCTGTTTCATTTTTCTGCAAGTGGCTCTCCACTTTTCCCAGCACCATATATTGAATAGAGCTTCTTTTCCTCAGTGTATATTGTTGTCTGTTTTGTCAAATATCATTTGGCTGTATGTAGATGGTTTTATATCTGGGTTCTCTGTTCTGTTCCATTGGTGTATGTCTCTAGTTTTGCACCAATCATATACTGTTTGGGTTACTACAGCCTTGTAGTATAGTTTGAAGTCTGATAATGTGATGTCTCCAGATTTGTTCTTTTTGCTTAAGATTACTTTAGCTATTCAGGTTCTTTTCTGATTCCAAACCAAGTGTAGAATTATTTTTTCTAGATTGGTGAGATATGATGTTGGTATTTTCATAGAGATTGCATTGAATCTGTAAATCACTTTGGGTAGTATGGAGATTTTAACCATGTTGATTATACCAACCTATGAGCATGATATATTTTTTTCATCTGTTCATGTTATTTGCTTGATTATATCAAAAAGCTTCTGCACACCTAAGGAAATAATCAACAGAGCAAATAGACAACCTACAAAATGGGAGAAAATATTTGCAAACTATGCATCTGATAAAGGGCTAATATCCAGAATCTACAAAGAACTCAAACAAATCAGCAAGAAAAAGGAAAAAAAAAACATTAAAAAGTGGGCAAAAGACATGAACAGAAGCTTTTCAAAAGAAGATAGATAAATGGCCAACAAACACATGAAAAAATGCTCAATGTCACTAATCATCAGGGAAATGCAAATTAAAACCACAAAGAGATATCACCTTACCCCAGTTGCAGTGGCTTTTATAATATTAAAAAGTGCCAAAACAATAGATGCTGGCATGGATGCAGAGACAAAGAAACACTTACACACTGTTGGTGGAACTGCAAATTAGTATAACCTCTATGGAAAGGAAAACTGTATGGCTATTCCTTAAAGAACTAAAAAAGTAGACCTACCATTTGATCCAGAATTTCCACTACAGGATATTTCCCAAAAGGAAAATAAGTCATTTTATCTAAAAGCCAACTGCACTTGAATGTTTATTGCTGCACAGTTCACAATTGCAAAGATGTGGAATCAACCTCAGTGCCTATCAATTTATGAACAGTTTAAGAAAATAGATACAGTTGGAGCACTATGTATGTACTCTCTGGACTACTTTGACAGAGTAGGTTTTTGAATGTAACAAGATAAGTCAACTTGAGTGGTAATATATTTCGGGAAATCAGCTCACTACAAATTGTGACTGTAAACATTGTACTGTAAATGTTTTGTAGTTTTCC
>CAUYRT010021526.1:0-12854 GCA_963574885.1 Lepilemur ruficaudatus | reverse complement strand
GTTGCAGCCCCGTCAGGATGTGCCCAGTGGGAGTACGGGCCTGCCTCTGGTTGTCATGGGGGGCTGCCTGGAGGTGGAAGTGGCATGGGTCGGGCCCTCTTCTGGAGGGCTTGCCCTAAAGGGATTTGGTCTCAGCTCTGGCATGGGGACACTGTGCTTGGCAGGTGTACTCAAAAGGACCTGAAACTAAGCTGAGAACAATCTATTTCGTCCTCAGCTGGGGTCTGTATGTGGCTTGAGCCTGTCTTGGGGAGTCCCTAATCTTGGTACAGTTATGCACAATGAACTAGGTTAGGTATGGCTGTGTACTGGTTTGTTGAGTGGGGAGTGTCCATACCCTGGTCTCAGCCACTCCTGCCCCCTCAGTGGAGGCATGAACAGGTATCTGAGGGGCAGCTATCTCACTCTGACTAGCTTAGGGTTGGTCATAAAACATGGTCTGCCCATGAGCTGGTTTGGAAAGAGCACTCTGTGGGTATGTACGTGGGTCATATCCTTGGTACTGATGTTGTGCCGTGATGTCATCCTGGCTGGTGGTATCTCCTGAGATATGTGCTAGAGATGAGGGTACAGGTCATGGTTGTCCCCTGGCACACTGGGAAGTTGTAATTTTTGTTTTCGTTTGTATTTTTTTTTTTTTTTTGAGACAGAGTCTCACTCTGTTGCCCGGGCTAGAGTGCTGTGGTGTGGGCTTAGCTCACAGCAACCTCAAAGTTCTGGGCTCAAGCGATCCTCCCGCCTCAACCTCCCGAATAGCTGGGACTACAGGTGTGTGGCACCATGCCCGGCTAATTTTTTTATTTATTTTTTGTTTTTAGTTGCCTGGGAATTGCTTTCTATTTTTAGTAGAGATGGGGATCTCGCTCTTGCTGAAGCTGGTCTCGAACTCCTGACCTCAAGTGATCCTCCCGCCTCGGCCTCCCAAGGGTGCTAGGATTACAGGCGTGAGCCACCATGCCTGGCCATGAAGTGGTAGTTTTTGAACTGACCCTTTTCTAGACAGTGTGTGTGTCTGTCTCATGGTCTATGTTTGGCCTCTACCTAACTAATGGCTGATTCATGCTGTTATCTAAGATGGAACTTTTGTGAATTGTGCATCCTTAGTTCTGGGCTGGTGCTAAGTGCCCCAGTTAAAGCCTCTTCAACAAAGATGGAGAATTTCTCATCCATGTTTCCTCAACAAAGTTGGAGAATTTTGTCAAGTAATAAGTGTGACTGAAGAGAGCCTGTTTTGAACCCCTCTCAGTGGGGAGAAAGTCTTGAGTACTGGGGTAATGTGACCAGAGAGATACAAGTAGAATCTGCTTAGGGAGGTGGAGATGTGGTCCCCAGCTTGTGTTAAGGAAACAAAATGGCTCTTGTTTTTTTTTTTTTTTTTTTTTAGAGACAGAGTCTTATTCTGTCACCCCAGGTAGAGTGCCTCCTGGCCTCAGCCTCCCATTCCACTCCCATACCACCACTCCCAGCTAATTTTTCTTTTTTTGGGAGGGAACAGAATCTCACTCTGTTGTCTGGGCTAGAGTGCCGTGGCATCAGCCTAGCTCACAGCAACCTCAAACTCCTGGGCTCAAGAGATCCTCCTGCCTCAGCCTCCTGAGTAGCTAGGACTACAGGCATGCACCACTGTGCCCAGCTAACATTTTTTTCTATTTTTAGTTGTTTGGCTAATTTCTTTCTATTTTTAGTAGAGACGGGGTCTCGCTCTTGCTCAGGCTGGTCTCAAACTCCTCAGCTCAAGCAATCCTCCCGCCTCGGCCTCCCAGAGTGCTAGGATTACAGATGCGAGCCACCAAGGCAGGCCTAATTTTTCTATTTTTTGTAGAGACAGGGGTCTCGCTCTTACTCAGGCTGCTGTTGAACTCCTCAGCTCAAGTGATCCTCCCACCTCGGCTTCCCAGAGTGCTAGGATTATAGATGTGTGCCACCGCACCTGGCCAATGTCTCCTTTTTTGAAGGCAGGCACATTATAGTTTTTTGTAAGGGTCCAAATAGGGCCTAGGAATGTGTACCACTCACCCCAAATAGCCTAGGCCATCCATCATTCTAACAAATAAGCGTAACATCCAAGCATTTGAAATTCTATAGAAAGGGCTGGCACACTACAGCATCATGTGCCTGTTGACTGTTTTTGTGAATAAAGTTTTATTGGAACACAGCCATGCCCATTTATCTATGTATTTTCCATGGCTGCCTTCTCACTACAATACCAGTTCTGAGTGGTTGGGATGCGGACTGTATAGCTTGCAAAGTGTCAAATGTTTATTATCTGGCCCTTTATAGAAAAAGTTTGTCAATCCTTGTGCTAGTGGACTGTTCCCATTACTTCAGCTCATCTGGGAGAATAATAGAATAAAAATAGCATAATCAGTCCATGGCCATAATCCTTTGACATAGGTTGACAGTCTCATCACATTTACGGACAAGGGAACTGAGATACAGAGGGATGAAGTGACGCAGCCAGTAAATGCCAGTAAGATCTGACTCTAGGCAGGCTGGCTCTACAGACTGGCTCATCTCTATGGCAGGGAAGTGTCTCCTTTGTGGAGCAAGGCTAGAAATGCTAAATTTACAAAGCCTCCACACTGCTAGTGTCATCATGACTCCAGAGTCCCTTGAGGCCTCAGCCTATGGCTAGACTGAAGCAACATGCTCCCAGAACACCATTCAGATCCTTGCAAACAAATAATTGCACTATTTTTTACATCCGGTCTGCTTTCTTTGGTCACTCCTGTGGTGTAGGCCTTCCTGTTCTCCTCTTCTCAACAGTGCTCTCCATACATACAAAAGGCTGAAGAATTTCATACATAATACCCCACCACTCACTATTATTAAATTATAGCATTTTCTTATGTCTGCTTCAGAATTCTATTTATTAAGAAATAAAATATAGCCCCAGTTGAATATAGCTCTCTTTACTTCTCTTAGATCTCTTTTCCCTCTCATTCCAGAGGTAAGCACTTCCTGAAATTGAAGTTTATCTTTTCCATGCATGCTAGAACTCTTAACTAGCCTGCCTTTTTTTTTTTTTTCAAATTTCATCATCCAGCATGGGCAAGAAATACTAGCTCTTCAAGTTCATGTAGTCTCTCCAATCATTTTCATGCCTCCTCTGATGAGGAATCCTTTGAACCTGGTTGTTTGGAGCCCAGTGTCTTTATTCTTGGTGATCCTAATCATGGGTGTGGTTGCCAGGCAAGGGGGGTATGGAAATAAACAGAAATGGAGTCTGGTCTGAGTTATTAGTCTGCCACAAATAAGTGCTTCCCATCTCACTCTGTGACATCCAGTTGCCACTCACAGGGCCAAAGCAGGTGTACCAGGGGCACTTGCTACGAAGACCTTTGCTCAAAGAGTGTTCCAAAGTGCATGCTATACTATACAAGGTTGCCCAGAGCAGATGAAAACATCTTGGTCAAAGGGATAAGGGAAGAAGGAAGCCAGAAGTCACAAGTAAGAAACAGTGACAAGCGTTGGCTTCCAAGAAGGATCTTCAGTTTTACATAAGAAAATTAGTTAAAGGGTCATAAGATGGCAAGGTCAGAAACTGGTCAGAAAATAAAATATAAGATAGGTTGAGTCAAACAGTTCAGGACCTGGGCTGAACTGAAAAAACAGGAAAGAATAATAGGAACCTGTGCTGCATGGCCTTTATTGACTTGCTCCTCTAAATCCCCTGTCTATGCTGCTCTATACTCTGGGAGGCGGACCCATATACACTCTCTGGCTTCCGGTTGGGTTTGGCCAATGGGGAGGACTGGCAAGAATTTGTAGAGATGGTGGAGAATGAAGTTCAGGTACTTAGTCCCAAATTTATTCCCTGAGGGGTTTCTGTAGGCTGGCTGGCTCTTTCTCTCACTTGAAAGAAGGTTATAGTTCCTCCAGTTGGGGAGCCCTTTCCATCATGGTACTTGCTCTCCCCCAACCCACACCCTTCCTTTGCTGCTTCAGGTAGAAGGCTGTTAACAGCTTCCTATTTTGTTAGACCTGGGTTCTAGCAGTATCACTTCTGGATTCTCTATGTTCTACCCAAATGTTGTAAATAGTTGCTTTATTCAATGCTTCTTTCAAAAAAATTGAGTGTGCCACCTGTTCCCATTGGGCACTAACTGAAACGGGGCTCCTTTTTGTATTACTGAGAAAATACCTGATGAATTAATTCTATTATTTCTATTAATGACAAGTCATTAACTTTCAATTCAAGGAAGAGATAGAAAGAATTTCTAACTAACAATGTTGTGAAATCACAAAATGTTATACACAAACTTTCTAAAGAAATCCTATCCAGGAACATTGAGTGTTCAGTTGAAGCTGAAGCTCAGGAATCTATGATATATATGTATATATATATATTTTTTGAGACAGTGTCTCACTCTGTTACCCAGGCTAGAGTGCTGTGGCATCAGCCTAGCTCACAGCAACCTCAAACTCCTGGGCTCAAGCGATCCTCCTGCCTCAGCCTCCCGAGTAGCTGGGACTACAGGCACGCGCCACCATGCCCAGCTAATTTTTTCTATATTTTTAGTTGTCCAGCTCATTTCTTTCTATTCGTAGTAGAGACGGGAGTCTTGCTTTTGCTCAGGTTGGTCTCGAACTCCTGAGCTTAAACGATCTTCCCGCCTCGGCCTCCTAGAGTTCTAGAATTACAGGTATGAGCCACCGCGCCCGGCCTAGGAATCTATAATATATTTTTTTAAATGTTGAGTTTTACTTGAGTTTTACTCAAGGTAAACTCTGATGTGCTTACTTGTCTAATGTCTACTAAACTAGGCAAGTAAGACTACTAGACTCCATGAGAACAGGGACATATCGGTTTTGCTCACTGGTGTATACTCAGTGATCAAGACAGTACCCCTCAAATAGTAGATAATCAACAAATATTCTTTTGATTTAGTGAATGAGTGAAAAAAGTCAAAAGCAATAATAACAGCAATTCACTATCATGGATCACTGATGAGTCATTCTCTTAACTAGAGGCAGATACAATGAGGCAGGCACTTGTTTGGATATCTTCCATAGTGAATCATGTGACCTCTTTGTGGTTTACAAACATATTGTGAATGCAGTGTGGGAGTGTTCACAAAGCTTTCAGGGTGTCTCCTCAATTATAGAGATAACAAGAGATGGTAAATTTCAACACAGCCTGCACACAATTGTTTGGATTTCAGGAAAGCCCTAACATATTCAGAGCTCAGGAATCCATAATACATGCTTTGCAGGGGTGTGCCTATAATAGCAAATGAATCCCTGAAGGGAAGAGGAAATAACATCAAGAAACCTATAAATAATTTTGATGGGAGCACCAGCAGAGATTCTGTAACTTACTTGGACCCTTATTGGACCCTTATCTTTTTTTTTTTTTTTTTTTTTTTGGAGACAGGATCTTGCTCTATCACCCAAGCTGTAGTGCAGTGGCATGATTGTAGCTCATTGTAGCCTCAAGCTCCTTGGCTCAAGCAATCCTCTTGCCTCAGCCTCCCAAGAATCTGGTACTACAGGAATACGCCACCACACCTGGCTAATTTTTGAAAATTTTTTGTAGAGATGGGGTCTCACTATGTTGCCCAGGCTGGTCTCAAATTCCTGGCCTCAAGCAATCCTCCCATCTTGGCATCTCAGATTACAGGCATGAGCCACCATGCCTGGCCTGGAGCCCTTATTTAACATATCACCCAGGAAATAATCTTCATCAGTACGCCCTTTGTGGGGCATTCATTTGTGGATGCTTCTGGTCAGTCAATCAACAAACATTCATAGTGTACCTACTATTTGTCCTGTCCTGCGATGGCACCCTCCCACCTCAGGCCTTGGCAAGGATGAATAATAAGATACAGTTCATGTATGTGATTGCTCATAGACTAGTGGAACCTTAGTCACAATGTAATATAAGTACCCTGATGAGGGAATTATTGTTTTGTTTTATTTTTTAACTTTTTACTTGGAGATAATTTCAAACTTATAGAAAGAGTTCCAGAAGAAGAATAGTATAAAGGACATTTGTGGCTGGGTGTAGTGGCTCATGCCTGTAAACCTGGCAGCTCGTGAGGCTGAGGCAGGAGGATCACTTGAGGCCAGGAGGTTGAGAAGCAGCCTGGGCAACATAGCAAGACCCCGTTTCTAAAAAAAGAAAAAATAAAGGACATTTGTATATCAATTATCCAGATTCACTTATTGTTAACTTTTTACCCCATGTGCTTTATCATTTGTCCTCTCTCTTTTTCTATATGTGTATAGATATAGATTTATATGTATTTATCCTGAACTATTGGAGTGTATTATATATCCCCTCTAAATACTTCAGTGCATATTTCCTAAAGAATATGGCAATAGTCTCTTACATAACCACAGCCCAGTTATCAACTTCAGAAATTTACATCGATACAATGCTTCTGATCTATCATCCTATGTTCCAATTTCACCAGGTGATGTAATAATGTTCTTCCCCTCCAGTACAGGATTCAGTCCCAGAGCAAGTACTGCATTTAGTTATCATGTCTCTTTAGCCTCCTTTAATCTGGAGCATATCCATAGGCTTTGTCTTTTATGACACTGATGTTTTTCAAGAATACGTTCCCTCCTTTAAAGAAATAAAACATTTCCCATTTTGTGTTTGTCTAATATTTCCTCATGATTAGATTCAGGATATATATTCTTTAAAAAATTTTTTTATTGTGATAAAATATACATGACACAAAATTTACCATTTTAGGCCAGGCATGGTGGCTCATGCCTATAATCACAGCACTTTGGGAGGCTGAGGCAGGAGGATTGCTTGAGGCCAGGAGTTTGAGGACCAGCCTGGGAAACATAGCAAGACTGTGTCTCTACAAAAAAATAAGAAAAATTAGCCAGGCTTGATGGTGGGTCCCTAGAGTCCCGGCCACTTGGAGGCTGAGGCAGGAGGATTGCTTGAGCCTGAGAGTTTAAGGCTACAGTGAGCTGTGATTGCACCACTGCACACTAGCCTGGGTAACAGAGAAAGACCCTGTCTCTAAAATAAAATAAAAATGTATCATTTTAACGATTTTAACTGTACAGTTCAGTGGCATTAAGCACGTTCACATTGTTATGCAACCATCACCACCATCTGTCTCCAGAACTTTCATCTTCCCAAACTGAAAGTCTGTACCTATTAATAACTCTCCATTCTCTCCTTCCCCCAGTTCCTGGTTACCACCATTCTCCTTTCTTTCTCCATGAATTTGACTATTTGAGGTAAGTAGAACCATAAAATATTTGTCCTTTTGTGTCTGGTTTATTTCATTTAGCGTAATGTCTTCAAGGTTCATCCATGCTGTGGTATGTGTCAACATTGCCTTCCTTTTAAAGGCCAAATAATATTCCACCATATGAATTTAAAGTTATGTACTCTTGACTGGAATCTTCCACACATGATGTTGTGTCCTTCTCAGGGTATCACATTTGGAGGCACATAATGTTCATCCGTCTTTCATTAGTGATGTTAATTTTGATCACCTGGTCAAGGGGTTGTCAGATTTCTCTGCTGTGTAATTACTATTTTTCTCTCCCTTGAAAGTAATAAGCAATTCTATGGGGGAGATATCCTAAAAACAATGCAAATGTCCTTCTCCTTATAAAAAAATTCTCCCTAAATTTAACATCCTTTGATGATTCTTGCCTGATCCAATCTTTACTAAGATACTTACAAAACCCTGGCTTTTCTACTCTACAATTCTCTCTGCATTAATCAGTTGGCATTTGACATTATACTTTAAGCAATAACCATCCTCCCTCCCTTACTGATTGAGCACATAAACATGCATATACACATATATGATAGGATGGCATTACTAACAAACTATCTAATGAGAAAAATAAACTATCTAACAGAAAGAAAGAGGAATACACTCACAGCACATAATTGTCCCTTTGAAGGGAAAGATCACAGCACAACAGCACCTTGTTTGATTAACCACCTGTGGCTTCTCTAAGAGTTTGTTTTAACAGCCTAGAAGAACCCTGAGCCGACAGCAGGGGTGCAATCTCCTAGCCCCAGCTCTTGCCAGATCACACTCCAAGGACTCTGAAAAGCCAGCCTCACAGAGAAGAGAAAAACAAAAAGGGAAAACAGATGCAGCGATTGCACAGCTGTTTTCTGCTACCAGCTGACCTCAATCACTTTTTTCTTCCTCCCCCACCCCATGAAATCCCTGAGTCTCTTAGTCTTAGCAAGATAGGGTCTTGCTCTGTCACCCAGGCTGGAGTTCAGTGGGGTGATCATAGCTCACTTCAACCTCAAATTCTTGGGCTTAAGCAATCCTCCTGCCTTGGCCTCCAAGTGGCTGGGACTATAGGTGCCCACCACCATACCTGGCTAATTCAGGGCCAACATTTCTTGCTTTTTTTCCTCCATGCTGAACCCTTCCCCTCATTTGGGAAGTAAATAAACTTTCTTTCTTTAAAACTATTCTAATCTTTGTGTCGAGAATTCTTTCTCACCCACACTATGAGTTCCCACCCTAACAATATATGTACATATTTCAGAAATCATGAGTTTGACCAATATTTCCAACTCCAATCCATCTTCACAGGGTTCTCTCTTACCTTCCCTCATTTTATATTCGCATTTCCCTTCTTTCACAGTGAGAACTCTCACTCCCAACTACATCAACACATTTACTCATTTGTTCAATCCTATGACACATATAGAGTAGTTTCAGAATGATTTTGCCCACACTGCTATGTAAAACAAACCTACTAAAGAGAGTTCAGGATTCCTTTGCAGTTCTGATTGTCTCACAACCCCCACTTCTCCTAGGACTGGGAGTTAATAAGTTACTGGAATCAGTCTTTTCATTCTCCAACTCCCTCCCTCCTCTCTTTAAGTGAGATTATGGTATAAATCAGAAACACAGTGAGGTTCATTTGCCTCAGTTTCATTTCAGTTTAGTTTTTCCCCCCTTCCCATTCTTATTGAATATGCTTATAGAAGTCAAAACTATACAGTAATTCGTACTCGGAGGCATCACTCTTTCCCTTATCCTTTCTGTACCATCTCTCCTCCCTCCTCCAACCTCTTGTAGTGATCAACCTTGTTGTTTTCTGTTTGTATTATGTTCCTTTTTCTAAAGAGAAGCAGACATACAACAGTTGTTTTTCCTTCTTTCTTGAACAAATAGGAGACTACTACATATGTGCTTTGTCACTTTGCTTCTTTTGCTTAACATTATCTAATAGGGGTATTTTTAAGGTCTACAGGAGTCAGGACTAGGGTGAGGTAAGTAAGGCATCTTGGCCACAAAATTCAAGGAGACATTGGAGAATTCTGCCTGGAGGAGTTTGACAGGTGAATAGGAGTATACTTATCAGAGAAGACCGATAAAGTCATTTGGGACAAAGGGAACAGTGTGCAAGGTAAAGAAGCCTGAAAGAGCACTGTGAGAAGTGTAATTTAGCAGAATGTTTGTTGGGGAGGCCTGAACATGAGGCTGATAAAGTAGGTGGAGACCAGGTTATGAATTGGCTTAGGTGCTAAGAGCCTGGACTTTATCCCAGAGGCAGTAAGAAGCCCTTGAAGATTTTTTCCCCATTCTTGATTGCATCACTTACTCAGTCATCAAATTCTACTTACTCTACTTCCACAAGGGTTCCTTTCAAAGGTTTTTAATCAGTGGAGTTAAATGATAACAATTTTCTTTCTTTTCTTTTTTTTTTTTTTTGAGACAGAGTCTGACTCTGTTACCCGGGCTAGAGTAAGTGCCGTGGCGTCAGCTTAGCTCACAGCAACCTCAGACTCCTGGACTCAAGCAATCCTTCTGCCTCAGCCTCCCGAGTAGCTGGGACTACAGGCATGCGCCACCATGCCCGGCTAATTTTTTCTATATATTTTTAGTTGGCCAATTAATTTCTTTCTATTTTTACTAGAGATGGGGTCTCGCTCTTGCTCAGGCTGGTTTCGAACTTCTGACCTTGAGCGATCCGCCCGCCTCGGCCTCCCCGAGTGTTAGGATTACAGGCATGAGCCACCGCGCCCGGCCTAAAACCCAAAGCTTTAGATCACCCAATTTTGTGGACTGCTTGCCCACTGTCAAGGCATAATGAGCTTTCTCAGTAGTTCTCAAACTTTTCCGATTGCAGTCAACCAAGGGACAGCAGTATGTAGATTCTTCCTAATTGCTAAGCAGAAAAACCATTCAGTGTAAACAACAAAATACCATTGTACAAGCATATTTATGGGTATATACGGTAAGCAATATGTGCATTTGGTTCATGTGTGAACCACAATGCAAATGTTCCTTTAAAAGTCCTATTATTTATTTATTTTAAGGCTGGTCAAGTGAAGCAGTGGGAGTGGAGGAGGAACAAAGGAATTTGTAACTGTTGTGATCAGTTAGTGAAAAGTCTAATTTTAGAAAACTATTGATGCATATATACATCATTACACACTGTAGGGCATTAAACTAAACTGATGAGAATATATAATAATAAATCAAGATCAGTTTTTACATTATAAATTTCAGGTAACAAACTGTTTTTGTAAAATGAGAACCACCACCATTTGATGTGCACATACATGATAGTTTTGCAATTCAGCCAGACTTCATGGAAAAATACCAAATTAGAATCCCTAATAAAACCGTAGCAGACTTTTGCCTCTGAGAAGATGGAGCACACACACTTTTCCCTATTCCTCCCACTAGAAACACTAAAAGAAAAAACCAAAAAACAAAATGCTGTACATTATATATAATGCAAGCATAAGACTCTCTAAGGCAAAGAGAAGGCAGACCAACTAGGAACCTTGGGACCCAAGGAATAACATGGTGGTGAGCTCCTGGGCCTCATATATCCCACACATGGAGCTGAAAAGCCAGTAATCTAGAAACAACAACAGGTACAGACAAAAAACAATTTCCAGCAAAAGCCTATTCTCTAGTCAAAGGATTAAGAAAGGGGGAGCCTAGCAAGAAAGAAAACATTTAGACAATAGCTGCTCTACTCCACTCAAACATCACGGAAAAAAAACTGTGGCCCCATCCCCACCATGCCAGTAAAGGCCAAGTGGAGTGCCTTTACTTTCATCCATCTAATGTGGTTCTAGTTGTATGTATAGAAAATATTTAACATTATTATAAATGGGGAAAGGGAAAGGGAAATAAGATGCCTATACTTTACCTGCACTGATAAAATGACAGTACCAGAAAACATAAATAAGTTATGTATATATAATGTACAATATCTAGAGCAATAACTAAAATAGCTATAAAAAGGGATATACTCAAAACCATAAAAATAAAAATGGAATTCTAAAAAATGTTCAAATAACACAAAGGAAAGCAGAAAAAAGGAAACAGAAAACACACACACACACAAAATAAAATGGTAGACCTAAGCCCTAACATATTAATTACATTAAATGTAAATGGTCTAAATACACCAATTAAAAGGGATTGGAAGAGTACATTTAAAAACATGATCCCATTATATGCCCTCTAACAAAAATACATATAACAAATATAACAATAAAGGCAGGCTAAAAGCAAAAGGATGAAAACAGATACATCTTGAAAACATGAATAAAAGAAAAGCAGGACTGAATGTATTCATATCAGATAAAACAGACTTCAGAGCAAAGAAAATTATCAGAGACAGAGAGGGATATTATTTAATGATAAAAAGGTAAATTTACTAAGAAGACACGTACGCAACACAGGTGTAACAACAAATGTATATGCAACAAACAGAGCTATAAAATATATGAAGCAAAAACTAATAGAACTGAAATGAGAAACAGACAAATCCTCAATGATAGTTGGAGACTTCAACAATGCTCTCTCAATAATTGATAGAACAACTAGACAGAAAATTAGCAAGGATATAGAAGAGATTAATGACCCCACCAACTAACACTATTTGATTGACATTTATAGAACACTCTACACACAATAGCAGAATATATATTCTTTTCAAGTGCCCACAGAACATATATGAAGATAGACCATTTCCTGGCCCATAAAACAAACCTCAAGGAATTTAAAAGGATTGAGGCCAGATGCAGTGGGGCTCATGCCTGTAATCTCAGCACTTTGGGAGGCCAAGGTGGGAGGATCACTTGAGCTCAGGAGTTTGAGGCTGCAGTGAGCTATGATTGTGCAACTGTACTCTGCAGCTTGGGCAACAGAGCAAGACCCTGTCTCAAAAAAAAAAAAAAAGAAAAGAAAAGAAAAAAGAAATTATATTTCTATATACTAGCAACAAACATGTGGACACCAAAATTAAAAATACAATACCATTTACTATTGCTTAAAAAATAAAATACTTAATATATAAACGTAATTCTAAAAAAATAAGTACGAGACTTGTATATTTAAAACTGAAAATGCTGATGAAAGAAATCAGAGATCTAAATAGATGGCAAGACATACTGTATCCATGGATTGGAAGACTCAGCATAATGAAGATATGAAGATGTCAGTTCTCCTCAATGTGATATATAGTCCCAGCAAGGCTTTTATACACAGAGACAAGATAGTTCTAAAATATATATGGAGCTGGGTGACATGGTGCATGCCTGTGATTCTAGCACTTCGTAAGGCTGAGGTGGGAGGATTGTTTGAGACCAGCCTGAGCCACATAGCAAGACCCTGTTTCTACAAAAAATTTAAAAATTATCAAGGCATGGTGGTACAGACCTGTAGTCTCAGCTACTCAAGAGTCTAAGGCAGCTGGGAGGCCGAGGCGGGCGGATTGCTCAAGGTCAGGAGTTCGAGACCAGCCTAAGCAAGAGCGAGACCCCGTCTCTACTAATAATAGAAAGAAATTAATTGGCCAACTAAATATATATAGAAAAAATTAGCCGGGCATGGTGGCACATGCCTGTAGTCCCAGCTACTTGG
>CAUYRT010021524.1:0-62988 GCA_963574885.1 Lepilemur ruficaudatus | reverse complement strand
AGGAAGGAAGGAAGGAGAGAGAAAGGAAGGAAGGAAGGAAGGAAGGAAGGAAGGAAGGAAGGAAGGAAGGAAGGAAAGAAGGAAGAAGACAACAAACCAGTATCTCTTGTGAACTTAGATGCAAAATATCCACAGCAAAGTATGTGTAAACCAAATCCAAAATGTATAAAAATGATTATATACCATGACCAAGTGATTTATTCTAGGTATGTAAAACTAGTTAGCATTTGAATATCAATCAGTGTAATCCACCATATCAACAAGTGAAAGAGGAAAAATTCCATGATCATGTCAACTGATGAGGAAAAAGCCTTTGACAAAATGAAATGTGTTTTGCCCATTTCCTAATTGGCATCTTTGTTTTTCACTATTGAATTTTGAAGGTTCGTTACGTGGCTCACAAATATTTTCTTCCAGTCTGTAGCTTGACTTTTCAAACTCCTCAGGTGAACTTTCAGAGAACAGAAGTTTTTAACTTCGATGAAGTCCAATTACTCAACTCTTTCCTTTTATAGATGGTGATCTTGGTATCAAGTCTAAGAACTCTTTGCCTAACTCTAGAGCCTAATGATTTTTCTCCTGTTTTTTTCCTAAAAGTTATATAGTTTTACATTTTATATTTAAGTCTCATTAAGTCAATTTTTGCATAAGGTATGAGGTTTAGGTTGAGGTTCATTATTTTGCCCATGATTGTCTGATAAGCACATGAAAAGATGCTCGGAATCATTAGTGATGAGAGAAATGCAAATTAAAACCATAATGAGATACTACTTTTTCACCTACTAGAATAGACAGGATCAAAAAGTCAGATAACAAATGTTGGCAAGAATGTGGAGAAATTGGAATCCTAGTGTATTGCTGGTGGGAAAGTAAAATGATTCAGACACTCTGGAAAATAGGCTGGTAGTTCCTCAAATGATTAAACTACAGGTACCAAGTGAACTAGCAATTCTATTCTGAGGTATATACCCAAAAGAAATGGAAACACATGTCCACACAAAAACTTGTACATAAATGTTTCTAGCAACATAGTTCATAATAGCCGAAAGGTGGGAACAACCCCAATGCCCTTGGACAGATGACTTGATAAAAAAAATGTGGTATATCCACACCATGGAATATCATTCAGACATAAAAAGGAACGAAGTACTGATACACACTACAATACATATGAACCTTGAAAACATTATGCTAAGTGAAAGAAGCCATCACAGAAGACCACATAGTGTACAATTCCATCCATATGAGAGTCGAGACTGAGGGAATTTATAAAGTCATAAAGTAGAGTAGTGGTAGCCTTGGGCTGGGGCAAGAAAAGGACAGACTGATGGCTAAATCAACAGGGTTTCCTTTTAAGGTGAAATCGACTATGATAACGTTTGCATATATCTGTGAAAATTCTACAAACCATTGAACTGTACATTCTAAATGGGAGGGTTGTGTGATATGTGACTTATATCTCAATAACGAGATACATAAGTTTTTGTTTTAAAAAAATATGATAATTAACAAGCCACTTTCTCAAGCCAGTACAAGGCTGCTCCAGCGTACCCCTACTTTGGATCCTTATGACACATGAAGGGAGGAAATAGTCTCCCCAACAAAATCATAATCCCTTCCACATCTCTTAGGCAGAGTTGAAAAAAAAGGTTATAGTGGAAATTATAAAAACCAAGCGCATCATGCCTTCTTCCCTTGCTACCAAATGCTTGGTTTTTTTGTTTTGTTTTATTTTGTTCTTTTTAATCACTTGTTCCCCTGGGTTGTATGAAAAGTCCTTTGCTAATTACCTTTAGGAAAAGGGGCTGCACTCCAGCCTTCACCTACCAGAAATCACACATCACACTTGAGGCATACACCAGGGAGAGGCTGTGATCAAGCTGACCAACCAGAAACACGAACAGACAAGAAGGAAGAAGGCAGCAATCCGCTTTCCATCAAAAGCATTGGCCAGGTGTCAGATCTCCCGGGGCCACCCCTATTTTGTTCTGGGGGACACAGGTATATACCAAAAAGTCTGGGCAAAGACTAGAGAGACATCTGATTCGTGTGCAGATCACAGGCACAGCCGGATCCGGGACAGCCAGGCTTTCAAGGAGGCACAGCTAACAGGGATATATCACACTGTCCCTGCAGTGTGGTGAATCCAATTAAAAAGGAGTTAGGGTCAGAAAAACACTGGTGTAGTCACGGGTAAGCACAACAGAAGTCATGTTATTGTTTACTTGCAGGGAAAAATACTTTTCCCACTTACATGCTTGACGTGGCCAGAAAGGAAGAGCCCACGTTCCTTACAAAACTGCACACTAGATTCACATCTCTTTGTTGGCACATGTAACATTTGGTTAAGGTCCTTTAAAATTCTTCTCTATACAGAAGAATTGCTCCCGTGTATTCACAGATTGACCAAAGGTAAATAAGATATATTCTGTACCACCACTGCGGTGCTTCTCATGCCGTCCTTCTCTTTTAATTATTAGTATAATTCTAACGTTAAAGTCCTTTGTGCTGTGTTTGAATGTATTCCCCACAAAGCATATGTTATAAACCTAATCTCCCAGGGCAGTGTTGCAAGATGGGGCCTAACGGAGGTGCTGGGGTCACGAGGGCTCTACCCTCACAAATGGGTTAATACTGCTTATGGCAGGGCTTGAGGCTGCAAGTTTGACCTCTTGCTCCCTCTATCCCTCTCTTGCCCTCTGCCTTCCGCCATGGGATGATGCAGCAAAAAGGCCCTTGCCAAATACTCGCCCCCTGATCTTGGACTTCCCAGCCTCTAGAACCATAAGAAATAAATGTCTGTTCCTTGTGAATTGCCTGGTCTGTGGTACTCTGTTATAGCAGCATACACCAGTCTAAGACACACTATAAAAGCAAAGTATAATGATTTGCCAGTGACTAACAGCACAGGTTGGAATCCAATGCCAGCACCTGCTATTAATAGCTGCGTGACTCTGGTAGAGTTATCTAATGCCCAAGGTCTCAGATTCCCTACCTGTAAATTGGGGATAAAATAGTTCCTACTCATAGCTGTCAGGAGTAAAGGAACAACTGCATATAACATGCTCAGAGCAATGCCTTGAACACAGCAAGTGCCCAATAAAGTTAGCGACCATCACCATCACGCAATCACACAGAAGTTAGTATTAGTTTTGCATAAAAATATTGAAGAGAACATTTCAAGCTTATGTCTGAACAGATACTGACTTAAATATATGTCCTTTTTGTAATTTTCCACCTAAATTTCTAGTTTCTGTGACAATACCAAGTAGGAAAAATATTTTAATTCATTCCATACTATAGTGATGGAGATTTTACTTTCCTTACAATAAAATTAGTACCCGACTATATCCAAATTTAGCAAAAAGGGCAAGAATGTGTGTTCACTGAGATCATGTCTATGATAACAAAACAGTGGAGATAGTCTAATTACTTCTCAGCATGGGTAAAGTACACTCTGCTGCCTTTAAAAGAATAAGGAGCCCTCTAGACATACTTACACAGTAATGTCTAAAATAGACCACTGAGTAGGAAAAATATCACAGACAAATGCATACAGAATAAACTTATTTGCTGAAAAATACAACTATATATTTGGGTAGCTATGTGTACACATACATGTACATGAATACATATGTGCATACAAAAGACCTATCTACATTATAAAGCAATTGTTTGTGTGGTAGGAAGTGGTAGGCAGAGAGAGAGAGAGAGAGAAACTTTCAGTTTTATTCCGATACATGTATTCCTTGCAACTTTTACAATGAATATTTATTACTTTATTTCATATTTAAAAAGTAAAAAAGTTATAAAAGGAAAACAGTGTCTTTTCATTTAAAACAAAATACTTACAGACCCATGTAATGCATTATATTATATTGAATCGCATTTGAAAAGCACTGTTAGGCTTTCATTTACAAAAACCATCAGAAAAGTAGGACAGTAAACCCAAAACTTCTGCAGAATGAATTGAAAGAATTAGGTCATTAAAAATCAGCTTTTTATACAAATTTCTGATGCCATCATGCTTCTAAAGCCTCATATTAAACAAAACATGATGAGTCATTTTAAAGGGCATTTGAAAATTAATGATGCTTTTTTTAAATAATTAAGTGAAACAGCGTGTTTACTTAAAATCCCAAAATGATTTTTTAATTTCCTAAGGGGGCTCTTGGGAAAGGAACAGTTGAGATACACTCACTGATTCACTCACACATGCTCCCCGCCAGGAGTGGCACCAGGCCCTGGACCTGTGACAAAGCACAGCGCAGATGTGGCCTCCTCCCCGTGCTGCTTTGCCATGTAGGGAACGACGGGGAAATGCCAGCACTTGGAGAAAGACACAGAATGCTGACAGGGACAGTAACAGAGGTGGGGAGGCTCTTGGATAGGATGCTGAGGGAAGGCCCTTCCACGGATATGCCACCGAGTCTGGAATCCGGAGAACAAGAGCCACCCACAGACTGGCTGGAAGGAAGAGCAGCTACTGCAGCTGCCAGCCTAGGTAAGAAAGAGCCTGGAATCCCTGCATGGCTGGCAAAACAGGAGGGGCCAGGTCAACGCAGGGACTTGGAGGCCACAGCGAGGACGAGGCTACACAGCCCTGAATGTGCAATGGGAAACACATGACTGAGCTTGCACTTTAAGAAGCTCTCTCTCCACGGATACAGAGACACACAAATACAGAGACACCCAACAAACTGACAATATATGTTTCGTTGTTTTTCACAGAAGCCCACAAACACATCCCAAAACTGTTCCTATACGAAGTTATAGAAAACGTTAGTGTACTGTAAAAAGTGGAAATTAGAGGCCACACGTTCTCATGCGATGAAATTAGAAACTAACAGTAAAAAGATGGCATAAAAACAAAAAGCCTAGCCACCTAAAAAGTTAAGAACATCAATTTAAATAATGCTTGGGTTAATGAGAAAAGCAAAAATGAAAATTACAAACTATTTAGAATTAATTCAATGAGAGCACTATGTATCAGTAGTATCCACAGGAAAACCTACACAATAGTATTACTATTACTCAACTATAAAAGGAGGAAAGCAAATATGCCTTACAAAAGTAGAAAGGATTAATAAAATAAAGGCATAGTCTAATGAAATCTCAAAAAAAAAGTAATCTTGTTGAATAAAACTAAAAGCTGGTCCTTTGGGGGAAAAGAACTTTGTGATAAAATTTAAGTCAATGGAGAGAAAACAGAATTTAACATTACAAATTAGAAAAGACATAAAAATTAAAGGATTTTAAAAATTATAACAGCTTTACTGAGATATAATTTACATACTATATACAATCCACTGTCTTAAAGTGTAAGCTCAGGCTGGGTATGGTTACTCATGCCGGTAATCCTAGCACTCTGGGAGGCTGAGGCGAGAGGATCACTTGAGGCCAGGAGTTCGAGACCAGCCTGGGCAACCTAGCAAGACCCTCATCTATACAAAAAATTTAAAAGTTAGCTGGGCACGATGGTATGTACCTATAGTTCTACCTACTTGGAAGGCTGAGGTAGGAGGATCACTTGGGCCTAGGAGGTAAAGGCTGCAATAAGCTATGATCAGGCCACTGCACTCTAGCCTGGGAGACAGAGCAAGACTCTAAAAACAAATAAGTAAATAAATAATAAAGTATACAGTTCACTGGTGTTTACTATATTCATAGAGTTGTACAACTACAATAAATATTAGGATATTTTTATAACTCCAAAAAAGAAAACCCATACACTTTCCCCAAACTCGTTTCCTCCCAAGCCCCCCTCCCTAGCCAACCATTAATCTACTTTCTATCTCTAAAGAGTTTCTAAAAGGTTTATTTTATTTAATTATAAAAGAATATTATCTGTAGCTTTTTTATCTTAATTTTTTCCACTACAGAACAAATCAGAACAAGATATATAGTTTTATAACAATAACTTATAAAAACCCCCATAATATGCTGAAATAAAAAAAAAAAATACCAGGACTGATATGGTTTGGATATTTGACCTGTCCAAATTTCATGTTGAAATCTGATCTCCAGTGTTGAATGTGGGGCCTGGTGGGAGGTGCTTTGGTCATGGGGGTGGATCCCTTGTGAATGGCTTGGTGCCCTCTCCCCTATAATGAGTGAGTTCTTGCTTTATTAGTTCACACAAGAGCTGGTTGTTTAAAAGAGCTGGCAACCCCTCCCTTTGCTCCTTCTCTGGCCACATGACACACCTGTTCCCCCTTTGCCTTCTGCCTTGATGGGAAGCTCCCTGCAGCCCTCGCCAGGAGCAGAAGCTGGCACCATGCTGCTTGTACAGCCTGCAGAGCTGTGAACCGAATAAACCTTTTTTCTTTATAGATTACCAAACCTCAGATATTTTCTTTATAGCAACACAAACAGACTAACACAAAGACCAAGGAGGGCCTATTTCCATAACGCAAAAGTGACTCAGTGTTAGGATATCCATTAATGCAAATCACTACATTAATAAACTACTTGAGGAAAAGTGTATGATCAACTCCACAGACGTTAAAAAGATGAGGATAAAATGTACAAACATCTTGATTTAAAAGAAAAAAAAAATCTTAGAATGCCAGGATCGAAGGGATAACAGCAAACATTATCCTAGCTAGTAACTGTTAGGAGCAACCCTGTGCGAGCAGGAATAAAACACGGGTATCAAAAAAATACCGTTATTAGTCAACCTTTTCCCCCTGTAAATCCTCAATACGAGCAAAGGAGAAGTAACACTGGGGCTGGGCTGATGCACGTTTGCCTGGAAAAGCAACCTAAAAGTTCTGTCTTCTCACATCATCGCTTCCTTCTCTGGGACACTACAGCGTGGAGACGGATGTGGAAGGCTGCGCTGGCCTCGCGTGCTGTGCAGGAGCACGCCTGCATCGGGGAGGCGGGTGTGGCCTGCAGGCCTTAGGCCTCACTCCGTGACGACAAAAGTGTTTTAACAACAGCCGCTGGAAAACTGAGCTGCGGTTTCTCGCTGAGTCTCCTCTTGAGAGCAATACAGACCCCACCCAGGTGATGGTGCCCATGAAGCTTCCGGGCCTCCCAGTGATGTGAAGACGCGGTCCCTGCTGTGTTTCCTGTCCTGTGTCCCTCTGGGAAGCTCAGCAAATGGTGACATTTGCTAACAGAAACCCTCTCTCAGCATCGTGCTCGGCAGTGGATCATTAAGAGCTTCTAATTAAATTCGAGAACAAGAAGTGGAGCAGGAAATACCATTATCTAATGTTATTTTAACAGCTTTAGCCAAAGCAGCTAGACAGAATACCAAAACAAGATGGAAATCAGAAGATATTATAATAATTTTTTCTGACAAACTATGGGATCAAAGATTCAGGTGTACATTCAACTGCATAAAAAATTACTAGAAGTCTATATATTACTAGTAGCCTCTTCATTATAAAATGATAATTAAAATATGTACACACCAAAGCAACAAAATATTTGAAATATCTAGTACTAAACTTGAAATATGGAAGATTCACATATATATTTTAAAAAACAATAAAAGTATAATGATATTTATAACAAGAAAAATTCCAGATCTATAAAATATATAAATATTAAAAATTGGAACTCTAAAATACTAAGGGGAAATTATTTATAATATTGGAGTGGGAAAGGCTTTTCTAGGTAAAACACATAACCCAGAAACCATACAGGTAAAATGTATACATGAATAAAGCCAATTTGAGTGCATAAAATGTTTACACAGAAAGAATGCCATTAAAAAAGTCAAAAGATGAATAACCAACTATGAAAAAATATATATTTACAACACACATAACAGTGGCCAGTTTCATTACCATAAGGAAGTGTGTGTGTGTATGTGTATACATTATAAAAAAATAACATAACATTAAAATAGGCAACAAACATGAACTGGCAGTCAACAGGTAAAGAAATATAAGTAACTTATAAACAAATGTAAAGACGCTCAACTTCAGGCCTGGCGTGGTGGCTCAAGCCTGTAATCCTAGCACTCTGGGAGGCCGAGACAGGCGGATCGTTCAAGTTCAGGAGTTCAAAACCAGCCTGAGCAAGAGCGAGACACCGTCTCTGCTAAAAATAGAAAGAAATTAATTGGCCAACTAAAAATATATAGAAAAAAATAAGCTGGGCATGGTGGGACATGCCTGTAGTCCCAGCTACTTGGGAGGCTGAGGCAGGAGGATCGCCTGAGCCCAGGAGTTTGAGGTTGCTGTGAGCTAGGCTGATGTCATGGCACTCTAGCCTGGGCAACAGAGTGAGGCTCTGTCTCAAAAAAAAAAAAAAAAAAAAAAAAAAGATGATCAACTTCAATTTTAATTAAAGGAATGAAAATTACGTAATAAAGTCTTACATTTCTATCATTTGGCAAACACAAAAACATTTCTGACAACACACAAAAGTTTATAATCAGGCACCGTCATATACTGTTGGCAAAAATGTATAATGGTGCCTTGTTTTTGGAGAGCAATTCAGGAGCAATATTCTAAATTTAAAGAGCACTCATATGCTTCGACTGCAAGGACACTCTTAGTGATTTCCTCTAGGTCTGTTTGCAGTCCCGTCTTGTTCACTGCCAGACCCTAGTACTTAGGCCAGTCCCCCAAGCAGCAGCAAAGCCGCTCAGTATCTGTTGAGTAATGAATGTGCACAAAGAGTGACGTTCTCTGCCATGTTCACTTTAGCAAGATTAGAAACCTCTCTAACCTATCCTTCATTAAGGGATGGTTAAATAAACGAACACACTCCCATCCATCCAGTGGAATTCTCTGCTGCTCTCTGTTTAACGGCCGAGAAGATCTCCACGTGCTGAAATGGAAATGTCACCAAGCTACATGGTTGACTGACAAAAGCACTGTGACAGTGTGTAAAATTGACCCCTATGTGTAAAAACATGATACATACACAAAATTATGCATAGACAGTGACTGGGAAGGCACCAAAAATAATTTTAAAAAACTATTAAAAGTGGTTACTTCTGTGAGGAGTCTGGAATAAAATATCTACTTTTGTTTATATGTCTTTTTTGTGCAGAGAACACTAGTTAATTTTAAATTATGCAGAAGAAACAGAGATAAACACTGCACACACATGTGGAGATGTACTAGGTATTGTAAAATAAAACAAAAACTGGAATGAAGAGGTTGGAAAACATTTGGATAAACCAAAGCAAACACGATGTTCTTGAATAGGAAGACATGGTATTGTTTAGGTGTCCATGTTCCCTCAAGGTAATCTATAAATTTAATATGATTCCAATTCAAATTTCAAATCCATTCCTTATAAGTCGTAAAAAAAAATCAAAGCTCATCTAGAAGACCAAACATTTAAGACTAGGCTAGAGTATTTTTAAGAAGTAGATTAAAAATTCTGGGGTGGGGTTGGGAATAGAACACGTCCTACCACTTATAAAAACAGATTTTAAAGTCAAGATAATTAAAGTGGTATTGCTCTGAAATATGAATAAACAGACACAGGAATGGGATAGGATAAAAGGGTACAGGAAGAACATTCTCATATACTGGGAATATAAACTGATAAACTTTTGTAAAAGGCAGTACGTCAATATTTATCAAATGCTCTAAAGATATGGACTCCTTTTGATTATGCAAGTCCAGTTTTAAGAAGCATAAAAAGAATTTGTATAAGAATGATGGCCACCTTCCTAATTGCAAAAATCAGAGATTTGGTTAAATAAATAATGCTCTATTCCTACATATACAGCAGCTACTACAAATAAAGTTGGAGAAAAATATTTAAAAACATGGAACAATGTTTGAGATCAATTAAAAATAAATTTCAAAGCAGCATGAGTATAGCACATTGAAATATACTACATACATACATATATACACACGCACACATGCACACACATGTACACATTATGCACAGAAAAGACTGGAAGGGCATAATTAACTGAGTGGTAGAATTATGGAGTGTGTTTTGGTTTTTGAATTTCTACAGTAAAGGTATAATTTTTATAACAGGAAAGGAGTATACTTTTTTATACCATCTAAGCAAAGAGATGCGTGTACATCTGCGGGCATATGATGTTCTTTTCATTTATTTGTGGTACAGTGAAGACAGTAAGAAATAGAAAAAACCCAATCTACCTTTCCTATGCTTTCATGCAGCATGTGGTGTGGGGAAAGGGAGTCTGAGATAAAGACCCAGAGGGCTCAGCCCTTCAAGAATGGGCACTACGCGTGGGCTTTCTTTTTGGTCTGGACCTCTAGGCACTGTTGCTTCACCTCACCCCAATCACTCTGTCTCCCCCACACAGGGCCCTGTATTGGAAAATCGGGGTGTGAGAAAAAAACTGCCAGTCCCTTATGGGTTGCCAGATTTTACCGTATTCATGGCACCTGGTATTTAGGAATAAAGAGGCTGACCAAGTTACGGATACAAGACAGGAAGTCTTTCTGATGGAGATGGGGATCCAGGTTGTGCTAATTCTTGGTAACCATGGAGAGGACTATGCCATACTGAGGATACTTCTGTGCACGCCAGATGGGGACGGGATCTGATCGATGTTCTCAGGCCATATTCAATGGAAAATCACAAGATTAAGCTCCGAAAATTACTTTTTGTAACTCAGTAGGTGCTTCAGCATTGAAACTGTGCCAACTTACAAAGTCCTGCTGGCCTTTGTAGATAAGAATGCAGGGAGCAGCAGGTTCCCCACAGCTGCCCGTGAATTCAAACAACGTGGCCTGAAGACAAGTAGGCATGGCCCCGCTGCAGAAAAACTTCTAGTCATTCAGTACTGACTTCTCAGAATGACAGCCACAGGCAGAGCAAGCAGATGGCAGCTACGGAGGAACATGGCTCTGAAAGGTAGCCTGGTGTTGTCTCCAAGATAAAGAAACAAATGCCAATGTCCCCACACCCAGGAGTCACTGTCCTATCAGGAGTCTAAGTATATCCGTACCTGAATGCAACCATACCCACTTCAAGTTCTGTGCCAGCCAGACACATGTACTGCAGTACCACGAGCTAAGTTACCTTAAAATGATAGTTCTAGCCAACAAACCATCTATTGATCCTCTACAATGTCCACAGCAGCATGCTAGCTACAGTTTTCCTAGATTCAAAAGAAAATTCTTTTTAATTTAAAACTATATTGTTTGATGCACTCATAATCAAGCGTATATGTATATTAGCATTTAAATTTGACTTGCTAAATTGATTTTTAAAAAGTCAATGCAAATAAGAAGCAATGCAACAAATGCTAAAATTTAATAGTAACTAAATATATTCATTCTAAAATAACACTACACAGTAATCCTTAAAAATACACTATTACTATCTGACTTACAAGTAGAACAAGTTTCAATTGAATGAATTTCTAGAAACGAATCCACTTAACTTAAATTCCTTAAACATCTAGAAAACATCACAATTAATTGAAAGTTCACATGAGAGCCCAAGAATACAATAAAATTAATTTTTAAATTGCTCTCGTGCAAAATCAAATCCTATGACCTTTATGAAAAGGTTTGCATTTCATTACTCACCAACTGGCAGCCTTCTAGGGAGTTGACTAGCTGAGCATTCTGACAGGAGAGGATCGAACCAGCCAAATTCAGCATCACACACACTGCAGAAAGCAGCATAAAAAAGGTTATCTGGAAACAAACCAAATAAAAAATCAATTATTCACTTGGAGAGGCTCAAAGGAAAATTGACTTAGCTTTACCACAGCTTTCAGTTGATCAAATAATTACACAGATAACACACGTATGTGTTTTAAAGGAAAGTGTTAGGTTATTTCTCAAAATTCCAAATTCATATTATCTTCAATAAAAAAAGTAAAATCTGTAAAAAGCCACAGCAAGCTACCATGATTTTCTTTGAAATCTATTACGATAAAATATTTAAGAAGCTAAGCTTAAAACAATCATGCATTTGTATACTCTCAACAGTAACAAGTTATAAATTATTAAAGAAAATCAAGTGAAAGAAGTATACTTATTAAAATGCCTTTAAGTTTACTTCTTTGAATTTTTATTACAGAAAATTCCTTACACATGTAAAACCAGAGACAGCAGGATAATGAAGCTCCATGTACCCACCACCCAACCCCAGTAATTAATCCACCCCTGGCCAACTGTGTTTCATTTATAGCCCCTCCCCTCCTGAGTATTTTGCAGCAAATATCAGACATCATATAATTTTATCCCGAAATATTTCAGTGTGTATTTCTAAAGTAATTAAGGTACTCTCTGAAAACATAGCCAAAATACTGTCATCACATCTATTATAATTAAAGTCATTAATATCATCAAATATTCAGAGTTCACATTTCTCCAATTATTTCAGTTTTTTTTCACACTTTGAATTAGGCCACACAGGATACAAAGAAATGCCATAGAGCACCACTGGATAGCTCTTGGTCTATGTCATGGGTTTCTTTCCCATGGTTTCATTTTTCCTTGAAATTTGATGAAGAAACCAGTTCATTTGTCCTATCAAGTTTCCCACAGCCGAAACTTTCTGCTTGTAGCCTTCCATCATTTAATGTTTCTCTAGCCTCTGTATTTCTTGTGATTTGGTAGATCCAGACGTTTGACTAAATTCAGACTAATAACAGGCAATTATTGTCTCTTTTTGTGATACTGGCAACCATTTTTGACGATTGCTTATATTCATTAATTTATTAGAGTTTCCAAAATAGTGCTAGTCTAACTCCACCATTTTCTTTGTTTTTATTTGTTTATTTGTTTGTTTTCAGACAGAATCTTGCTCTGTCGCTCAGGCTAGAGTGCAGTAGCATCATCACAGCTCTCTGCAACCCCAAACTCCTGGGCTCAAGGGATCCTCTTGCCTCAGCCTCCTGAGTAGCTGGGACTACAGGCATGCACCACCTGCCACATCCAGCTAATTTTTCTATTTTTTGTAGAGATGGGGTCTGGCACTTGCTCAGGCTGGTCTTGAACTCCTGGTCTCAAGACATCTGCTGCCTCAGCCTCCCAGGGTGCTAGGATTACAGGTGTGCATTTTGTTTATTAATAGGGATACATATATAGACAGAGACTTTCCCTCAACTGTTTTTCTACCCCGAGGTGTAGTCCATATAGGAAAAGCATATATTTGACTCTTTCTGTTCATTTTCCAGTTTAAAATAGTAAGTTGATATGGACTAGATTTGCAAAATAAACTCAAGGAGGCCTATGTGGTTATCCAACACTCTGCTACACCTATGTAAATAATCTGCCCAAATCTAATAAAACAAGACCTTTTTTGTGATCGAAAGTAATCTTTAATATGTTCAAGAAGGGGGAGACTGTCAGGAAAACTTGTTAAAGACGTAGAAATGAACAACAAAAAAATCACTGCATAGCTGCATATCCTTGATTTGTGCCTTACATTGGCTTTATGCTTTTTTTTGGTTAAATTTTGAGACAGGGTCTTGCTCTGTCGCCCAGACTGGAGTGCAATGGTGGGATCATAGATCACTGAAGCCTTGAACTAGTGGGCTCACGTGATCCTCCTGCTTCAGTTTCCTGAGTAGCTGGGACTAGAGGTGCACGCCACCACACTCAACTAATTTTCTTTTTTATTTTTTTCCATAGAGAGGGGGTCTTGCTATATTTGCCCAGGCTGGCCTGGAATGCCTGGCCTCATGAGATTCTCTAGTCTCAGCCTCCACCCCCCAAAGCACTGGGATTACAGCCAGGAGCCACCCTCACCCCACCTCTTTATGCCATTTTAAAACTCTGCAAGGTGTAGAAAACTCATAGTAGTGTCAATGATTCTTGACAATACAAATATAAATGAATTTTTTCTAATGGAATGTAATTGATTATTGCCCCATGGATATTGACCACTTTTACATCTATTTGTAAATTTATTTCAGCGTTCTTTATTGCTTATGTGTGCAGCGTTTGAATTTTCCTTTAAACTGCTTATCACATCTTACTGGTTCCCTCATTAAATCATGAGTTAAATACAATCTTTGACATACGTTTAAAAAGTTGGTTCCCTAGCATCCTCCAAAGTTAACCATGAGGTACTACTCTTTTGTTTGTTTGGGGGAGGGAGTGTGAGTCATTTGTGAACCACAGACTTAAACACATTTGATGTTTCAGTAACTGGCAGCATTAGCCAGAGAGTCGACTCAAGTTGACGCCTGGGTGCTCGAAACACAACTTTGATAGCTTCTTGCTTTCTGGTATGACAAGACGCTCCAGGGTCTTCTTAACACATTTTCTGCCCAAGAAATCAGCCATTTCTCCAGTAAGTGTAGGTTCCTTTCAATGAGAATGGTATTTAGACACCACAGTTTTTGTGCTAGAGATGCTCTTTGCTACTTGGAGGATCATTGTTTTCAATCTTTTCAGTTATTAGACCTATCACAAGTACATAATGATATTTCTGATTTAAATTCAAAACTACCAGGTTTTTAACTTAACCACATCAATTTTACATCTGTATCTCCTTTCAGCCATGCCAAAAGATTTATGTCTCAATATAATTATCTATTGAATTTAATTCCACAATACATACACAATAGTCTCAAAATAACAATGCCAATATAACTACCAAAATCATGACTACTGAAAACAGTTTGGCTGGGTTTGGTGGCTCACATCTGTAATCCCAGCTCCCTTGGGAGGCCAACGAGGGAGGACTGCTTGAGGCCAGGAGTTTGAGACCAGCCTGGGCAACAGAGTGAGAGCCCCGTCTCCACAGAGTAGAGTAGCAGGGTGTGGTGGGGTGTGCCTGAGTCCTAGCTACTCAGGAGGATCACTTCAGCCCAGGAGTTCAATGTTATAGTGAGCTATGGTTACACCACTGCACTCTAGTGTTGGACACTTCAATAATCTACTTTATGATAAGGGAAAAAAATCTAAGTAGAATATACATAATGCAAAAAGGACCTGAACACTGTATATAATAGACATACACAGAATATTCCAACAACTTCAGCAGAATACATTCTTGTTGGTCGGGCACGGTGGCTCATGCCTGTCATCCTAACACTCTGGGAGGCTGAGGTGGGAGGATCACTTGAGCTCAGCAGTTCGAGACCAGCCTGAGCAAGAATGAGACCCTGTCTCTAAAAATAAAAAAAAAATAGTAATAAAAAAATACATTTTTGTCAAGTGCAAATGGATCATTACCCAGGATAGACCACGGACCATATGTTGGGACGTAATTCTCCATAAATTTTCAAGGATTAAAATTATACAAATAACTTCCCTGATGAAAGCAAATTAATAAAAATGGACTGGAAATCAAAAAGAGAAGGAAAACTAGAAATAGACTAAATACATGGCAATAAACAACGCACTCCTAAACAACAAATGGGTGGAACAAGAAGTCGCAAAGGAAATCAGAAAAACTTTGAGACAAATTAAAATGAAAATACAACACCAAAACTTACAGGATCGAGCAAAAGCAGTGCTCAGAGGGAAATTTTCAGCTGTAAATGCCTACATTAAAGAAGGAAGATCTCAAGTCAAGAATCTAACTTTACAACATAACTAAAGAAATAACAGTAAATGAAAACTAAGGCCAGCAGAAGGACAAAAATAACAGAGGTTAGAACATAGATAATTGAAATATGGTGAAAAACAACGAGATAATCAAAACCAAAAGTTGGTTATTTGAAAATATCAACAAACCTTTAGCTAGACTAAGCAAAAAAGAGGAGATGACACAAATCTGACATGAAAGTAAGGGCATAAATATTGACCTTACAGAAATGAAGAGGATTCTAAGAGAATATTGTGAAAAACTATACACAAACAAATTAGATGATCTAGAGCTAAAATGGATAAATTCTAACAAACGGCAAAGATTCTCTCTTCGACCAAATTCTAGCCAGATTCCACTGATCCATCTTCTCAACAAGGCCTCAACTTTGGCCTAGGAAAACTGGACTAAAATATTAACATGGTTTCTAACAGCTCAAGGCCACATCCCTAGGGTGACCGTAGCTCCTCTTAAAGTGCCTGCCTGAGAAAACTCAAGGCTGCCAAAGACTTCACTATTTGTTTTGGCAAACACTGGAAGAGTCATCCCGTGTGTGTCCCAGCCTCTGTGGGAGGGTAGGAGCCTAACTTTGATAAGCACCAGTTAACAAACCCAGATGGGTTTCACGTGGAGCAATCCTGCTTCCCACATTTTGTAATATTTCACTTCTCTGACTCTACTAACCGTCGCCCCATTCACCCTCCCTCCTACTTTCTCATTCTTCCTTTAAAATGTCCAGTCACCTCTGTGCAAATCTAAGTTGAGCTCAGTTCACGCTGGACTATTTTCCCTACTATAATAGTATAAGACTAATTAAAATCTGTCCTTACCACTTTAACTGGTATCCAGCTTTATCTCTGATAGAAACACACAAATTAACAAAAGTGACTCAAGAAGAAACCCCCAATACCTCTCTAACAAGGAAAGACATTGAATGGAATCAAAATCCTCCCAATAAAGAAAAGTCCAGGCCTACCTTGGGGGTCACTGGTGAATTCTCCTAAACATTTAAAGAATTAACACCAGTCCTACTCAAACTATCTCAAAAAACGGAAGGGGGAGGGAACTGACCCTAACTCATTCTAGGAGGCCATCATTGTTACCCTGATACCAAAGCTACTGCAAGAAAAGTAAACAACAGACCAGTATCACTCATGAATGTACATAGAAAATAATAAATTTCGAAGATAGAAATCATACAAAGTACCTACTCTGACCAAAATCAGGTGAAGCTAGACATCAATAACAGAAAGAAAACTGGAAGGAAACCAAAGGAAACTGCATCATAACACCAAGACCAAGTGGAATCTACTCTCAGCACGCAGGAAAGTCAATCAGTGCAACACACAACGTTAATACCACGAAGGAAGGAGAAAGCACATATCATCTCACCAAAGAAAAATCATTTGACTTAATTTGAGAATTCTTATCATTCAGAGATACATGCCAAATCACTGACAGATGGAATTATGGAATTAACAGGATTTGCTTCTAAGCCATCTGGACTAGGTGAGAGATACAAAGTAATCTGGACCAGGTGCGGATACAGACGAAGCAAGAGTACTCAGGTACTGAAACTCCTTACACCATCTTTCTACCTTTACGTGCTTGGAATTTTCTAAAATAACAATTTTAAAAACTAAATAGATGGGGAGATGTATTAATAAGATACTTATTTGAAAAAGAAGGAAAGCAGCGGTTGGCTTTAAGACAAAAACATTATTAGGGATAAAGAAGGTCTAAAAGAAACAATTCACCAGGAAGATATGATAATGCTAAACCTGCTTAGTTTTTACAAATATAGCCAAAAATACATAAAGTAAAAAATAACAGGACTAACTTTACAAAATCATCGTAGAGTTTTACTATTGTTCAAAATTTGATTTATTTCTCAGGAAAAATAGAATATGTAATATTTGAACAACACAATTGACAAGCTTTAGGTAATGAACATATTGTAAACATATTGAAAACAGATAAAGTTCACTTACTTTTAAAGGATACTTGGAACATATAAAAAATTGCCCACATATTACATCAAGGAGTACATGTTAACATTTTTTTAAATTTATTTTATATGATCTATTTTATCTCAAAGCAATTTTTTTAATAAAAATCAAAGACTAACAATAAAAAGAATAGTTCAAAAATCCAAATATTTAAAAATTTAAAAAGATCACTCATTTGCAATTATGGATCAACAACAAAACAGATATTAGAAAATATTTAGAACTGAACATAAAAATGCCACACATTAGAAATTGTGAAATATGAGTAAAATTATAAATAGAAATATATTGCCTTAAATCAATTAGAAATTGAAAATCAATTGACTAAATATTTACTCGACAAATAAGAAGAACCACTGAATAACCCAAGGAAAGTAAAAAGAAAGAAAACAGAAAGTAATTAAATCAAAAAAGGAAACAATAAAGACTAATACAATAAAAGTTTCTTGAAAATACTAAAATAAATAAAGTTCCTGGCATGATTGGCTCTACAAACAGACAAACAAAAGAGTGAAGGCAAAAATAATTCTGAGTACAAATAAGACTGAGAATCTTTATAGGTAAAGATGTATAATAAAATAATCATTTTTAAATCATAGGAGAATACTAAGAAACATGCTAACAAATCAGAAAATAGATGAAAACACCTTCTAGAAAATATAAGTGACCAAAACTAATTTCAAAACAATAGAAAACCTGAACATACTTTTTTTTTTTTTTTTTGAGACAGAGTCTCACTGTGTTGCCTGGGCTAGGGTGCCATGGTGTCAGACTAGCTCACAGCAACCTCAAACTCCTGGGCTCAAGCAATCCTTCTGCCTCAGCCTCCCAAGTAGCTGGGACTGCAGACATGCGCCACCATGCCCAGCTAATAGCCAATTAATTTCTTTCTATTTTTAGTAGAGACCGGGTCTCGCTCTTGCTCAGGCTGGTTTCAAACTCCTGACATTGAGCGATCCTCCCGCCTTGGCCTCCCAGAGTGCTAGGATTAAAGGCGTGAGCCACCGTGCCCGGCCTGAACATAACTTTTAATAAGACAAAATCAGTAGTTGAAAATCTACCCACAAAACACCAGGCCCCCAGGCTTTCACAGGTGCATTCTTCCAAGCTTCAAAACATTTAATCCTCATATAATACGGCAAAAGGAAAGTTTCCCAATGCATTTATGAAACTGGAATGCTTTTTATTTCCCTAACAATTTAATGCAATAGCCATTAAATGGGACAGCACAAGTTACATATTCTGGGGTGAGACACATGTCCTGGGGGATACCAATGGCTTCAGAGTGGGGTGCTGAAACCCCAGCACTCTGAGGAGGGTGTCTGAACAGACAGGGAGTCATGTGGGGCATCAGAGCCCCAGCGGTAGTCCAAGGACATCCACCAGGGAGGCTGTGGCAGCTAGAATAGCAGAGGGGGTGGGGGTGGGGGACTGATCAAAGAAATAAACATGTAAAGATAACAGGGGCTGTTTCTCACTGTTGGAGAAGACACCTACAAATAGATAGAGGGAGAAAACCAAAATAAACACTGTGGTATTGGACTGTAAATGGAAATATCAATATAATCTTGTAGTCTTTAATACCGTAGATCTGTGGTTCCAACCCTGGGTCGAGGACCGGTACCAGTCTGTGGCCAGTTAGGGACTGGGCCCCAGAGTTCTGCAGCCCTACCCACATCCATCCATGGAAAAACTGTCTTCCAAGAAACTTAGGAATGGGGTGGGAGGTGGCAGTGCACAGCAGGAGGCGAGCAGTGAGCTAGGGAAGCTTCATCTGTACTTACAGCCACCACTCCCTGTTGCTTTCATCATCACCTGAGCTCTGCCTCCATACGGGAAAAATAACATCATATCATACACAAAAATAAATCAAAATCATAAATATGAAGATCAAAACTTTGGATACAGAAAAAAATTGGAAAATATCTTTACAAGGATTAGAATTTTTTAAAGCACTACACAAAATATAGCCCTTAAAACACTGATGATTGTGAGACATTAAAACAAATCATCTGCATGACCAAAAATAAAAAGTGAAAATGTGGAAAATGAAAATATGGAGCAAAGTATTTGCACTAGATTACCATACATAACGGATTAATATGCAGAACATATAAAAAATGAAAAAGGTCTAACAGATATGAAGCCTGATAGCTAAAAATTAAGGAAGTGAGAGCAAAAGACAGGAAAATGCTTAACATCACACTAGTAACCAAAAGGTACAAGTTAACATCATAATAAATTATTACTCCCTACCCATCAGAATGGCTGAAAAATGTGATCACCAAGATGCAGAACTTTTTTTCAGTAGCTGGTTTGCTCTATTATTACAGTTTCTGATTTTTTAAAAAATTAATGTTTCCACTTTGGTTTTTTTAATGCAAAAGAAAAAAAAAGATACTGAAAAGGCCAAGTGTCCACAAGGGGTGGGGATGGGAGGACTGGCCAAAAAACCAACCAAACAAAAAAACCAAACTACATAAAATGTTGGTGGAAGGGTAACTTGACACAAGCTCAAGAGCAATTTGGCAAGAGCCCCCATTGCTCTATTTGTTTCTGGCTGGAGGAACTCTCACAGGTGCCTAAGGAAGCGCTATACACTGCCTGCAAATAGCAAAGAACTGGAAAGAACTCAACTGTCTAGCCATTAGGTGTTAGGATGGAAAGCCTGGTAGATGCTCACGGCACAGGTGGAGAAACATTTCGCACACAGAGATTAAAACATATCAAAATTTAAAAAGTTTATTTTATCCTTTAGAAGGACAGAGAGAATGAGAGACAGAAAGAAAGGGGCGGGGGAAGAGAGCAGGGAGACAGCGTGGCGTCCCAAAGAAAGAGAAGGGAGATGCCAGCAGCAAGGCCATGTCTTACTGCTTTTATGGGGACAAAGAGAAAAATATTAATTGTTGTGGAGTAATTAGCAGGTAGCTATGAGATCTTTGTTTCTTCTGTTGCTGGAGACTTCATTTATCTCTGAGATGTAGTCAGGCTTACCACAGGGAATGTTGATTGTGCCCCTGAAAGGGAAGGCCTGGAGTTTACCCCCAGCTGTCAGTCCAGGAGCTTCCCAGGAACTCCTTGTGGCTATAGAAACAGATTCTAAAAACTTTGAGCTGGTGAACGTGAAGAGAAAGATTTACATTTCCTTTGGGACAACAGGGTCTCTGCAGGGTGCCTGCTAGCTAGGGAGAGAAATGGCTAAGAGTAGGGAGGGCTCAAGATTGATCTTTAGCTGGTATCAGAAAATTATAGGATTAGATATTTTCCTGTTATTTCAACAAGGCCATGCCATCATTAAGAAATAGTTAAACGAAGGCCCATGGAAGCACAATCAAAACGAATAAATCAGATTTGTACGTATCTACATGGCTAAATCTGAAAAACATTAACGGTGACTGAAAACAGCAAGTTGCAAAAGGATACAATATAATCCCACTTATATAAATAGTAAGCAAAGTGTAGGAGGATGTTTGCTTCAGCTATAGCTGGCAATGGGTGCTGGGTAATAATTTTCACCAAACAGGTAAAAATTCAACTACTAGAGCACAAAAGGAGAGAGCAGTCAGTGAGGTAATGGAACCAGAAGGTAGGAGATAATGTACACACAGAAATAAATAAATAAACAAATAAATAAAATGCAGCCCACGAAAATGCCTTTAAGGCATTTCTCTAAGGCCAACTATAGTCCACTGATGAAATAAATCCAAATTCCATACCTTTGGCCTCAGGGCCACATATGGCCTTCAGGATCCTTGAGTGCTGTCTCTTGACTGAATCCAAATGGGATTTGTTCTGTGTAGTTTGGATTGGTCCAGGTGCTGCTGCACTTGGGGATTTGGAAGGCCACATGTGAATAAAATACTCACTGAATAAAATATGTGTTGAACTTCTACAATCAGTATTTGCTACATGTTATGCAAAAATACATGAGACTATGAACACTTTTCTTCTGGCTCATATAATCCATAAAATAACTATGATATAGTTACTATTTTCCCCATTTTACAGATAAAGTAATTGAGATTCAGAGAGCTTAAAACCTACCTCTAAATCACCATGCATGACAAGTTAACATGAGCCGTATTCAAATTCAGTTTGTCTGGCAACCTCAAAACCCATACACTTTTCACTATATTACAGTGCTCTCTCAAAGCTCTTCTAACTTTCCTACTCTTAGGTGGGCTGAACTCACCATATACCACATTTTCTCATAAAACTACACAATGGAGTCAGACTAGAAGAATATAGTCATAACTGTTGAACCAGTAATTATTCTTCTAGGAATGAATTAGAACAAAAAAACTAAAGTTTAATTAAAAAAAAAAAAAGTAGTGCCTCCAGACAAAGGAGAATAAAAAACAAACTTAAAAAAATTTTAAGGAACACAATAACAACTAAAATCCTCTAAACCAAGGACGATGCCAACAACTTTACATAAACTGCCATATCTAGCACCTATGAAATTTTCTCATAACCCACAATTCAAAACACAATGCTTAACTGCTTCAAAAACACAGTATTTATTATAACAACTATAGTAGTAAAAATAAAAAAATGAAAAAACTAAATGGAACCAAGTGGTCAGCAACAGAGCTGAATAATTATTATAAATATTGAAAACTGTTATTCGGAGAAAATACATTACGTTCATTACTTGGACCCATGCATAATGCTTACACAGGAAATATAGAAAAATAAAATAGTTAAGGTAATAAAGATACTGACAATTACATTTTTATTCTTAATTTTATGAAGACTTTTATTTTTCTTTACAAACTAAGGTAGTTCAGAAACCAGGTAATAGCTACTTTGCTTTTATATTCTTGGCACCAAAACATTTACTTATGTGTTTCTTCTTACATAAACGGTTCCAGATCACAGTAGTTTTCCAATTCGTTTACTAAGCTAGCAAATTTTTATACCAAGAAAAGTAAAAATAAATGCTTCTCTCATCTGTCTGTAAATGAAAACTTGGAACCGAATAACAATACAATATTAAAAAAACAAAACTTTGCAAACACATCTTAAAGCTACATACATTTAAGCACTAGAGAAATATGCTCCCTAGGTCCCCCTGCCCCTATCTGTAGAGCATTGTGCTTTTGGGTCTCAGACCCTTGTCCCAGGAGTTCCTCTGAATCCTTTTGAGATTTCAAGAGGATGAAGTTGGGGGTGGGGCTGGGGCTGGGGCTGGGCCACTAGCCTCAGGTCTGGCCCGCTTCTCCTCATCTGCCAAAGCCTCACAGTACTGCGCCGGCCAGTCTTTGGGGTCTTGATTGTGGACTTTGGCCACAAATTTAAGAACCTTCATTTTGCTCGTTTCCAGGTTGGTTCGGGGGCCCCACTGGAATTCGTAGTCTACAGGATCAGTGTGGGGTATCCGCCGGTACTCCAGGTAACGCTGCCGCACAAAGTCTTCAGTAATGAGTTTCTTTGGGTCCCCAAATATTAAATGCTTCTTGGTGGGGTACACCCCTAAGCGCCGCAGGAAGTCCCAGACTTCAGTCTCTTTGATGGTGTTGCCCTTCATAAAGATGAGCCCTAAAACAATCATCAGGAGGCCAGTGGTGGGCGTACCTTGATCACCTCTCACCTCGGCATCCTCCTCCACGGGTTCCAGGGTGTTGATCAGGATGTAGGTGTTGCTCTTGGGTTCAAGTTCCACCAGCTTGTACCCAAAGACGTACTGGAGGCGCTCGGAAGCCAATCTGAGAAGGTCCTGGAAGATGTCCTTATAGTCTCCAATGACGTGCTTCAGTATGTCGGTCCGCTTGATCGGAATCTTCTTCTGGTCCTTAATCAGCAAGAACTGCACCAGCTCGGCCACCTTCAGCTCCAGCTGCTTCTGGGTTCTGGGCCCCACGGTGGGGGCGGCCCGGGCCTGGCGGGCGCCCGGAGACGAGGTGCCCAGGGCCTCCTGCGAGCCGCCCGGCCCGCGGGACGTGCTCGGGGCCTCGTCGGCGACGCCGCCTCTGGAGGCTCGGGTGTCTCCGTCGCGCCTCCTGTCTCTGTCCCTCTCGTCCTGGGCGCTGGAGCGGCCCCGGCTCCTCGGTTTTTGCGACATGCCACCGGACGGGGGAAACGGCACGGACTCTAACGGGCGGGCGGACGGATGGGCGGGACGCTCGCCGTGACGGCGCGGCGGCGGCTGGGACAGCGAGTCGGCGCGAGGTGCGCCTGCGCGGCCCCGGGCGGGGCTGCAGGGGGGCGCCGTGCGACGGCAGAGACTGCGCGTTGCGTCACAAAGGCTGCGCGGTGCGGCAGCGGGGCTGCGAATTGCGCCTGCGCAGCAGCCGAGCACAGGAAAACGGAGCTTTCTCGGCAGCCCTGCGGGTGGGAGCAATGGATTTTAAATCATAATCGTGTTCATACCAAACCACACAAATAGGGAACAAGAACCAAAACTCCTAAACAAGTGTGTGGGAAAATTCAGGACCACACAGGCAAGTTTTACCGACAGTATTAAAAGTTCTTAAATCGGGTCCATTCGTAAATAGAGGGACCTCAAACGCTGAATGTTTGCGAAAAATAAGGTGAAGAGGAAGGTGAGAACGTGGAAGGTAAAGCAAAAACATTAATTTCTACACAAAACGTAGAAGGACCTAAAAGATCCAGAGGATTCTTCGTTTCTTCCCTCCCCTCGCGCACGTTCATACCCTCCTAACTAACCACTAGTTACGTTTTCCAGCGTCCCTTGGAGCCTGTTAAAAACGAATGTTTGATAAAGGCAGGCTTTCCTTGCAAGCAAGACTTACTCCTTCTGAGTATTTCCGAATTTATATTCCCTGCGTTAAACTCCATCAGCCAGACAACTACGAGAAAACCATCACTCAAAGCAAGTGTCTAAAATGTTTTAGCTTTATCAAATGAGTTTATCTTTTGGAAAACATGCTCATGGAAACTGGTGCTCACAACCGCAGTTTTAGCACAAATGGGTAAGAGGAATGCTACAAAGAAATGTGCTCTCTCAAGAGACTACCATTTAATTTTGGGCATCACTGATCAAGAATTGCAATAATGAGGATCTCTTAAATTTCTTAATTCTTAATATATTAGCTTTAGGGCTCAATAAGAAAGAAAACACAGGGGTATTATCCCTCATAATCTGTGATGTGTGCAGTGTGTATATATATTTTAATTGTGCAACTCTAATAGCCAAAATGAGTCATTTCATTAACTCGAACCATCAGCAATCTGCTGCCATTACTTCTGCAGATCTTAGCAAATGTGATTCTTCACTATTTATTGATTTGCAAAGGAGACACTGAATTTCCCTGTCTTTTTAAAGCTACCCAGCAAGTGGATAAACTCTTCAAAGAACCAAATCTAAGTGAGTTCCTCTTTAATGCAAATATATTCAAAGGAAAGCAGTTCAGAACACATTTGAACAGCATCAAACACAACCTTATTAAAATTTCCTTAAATGTTAGTAGCATAACATTTTTGTTTGTAATTCAATATAAAACTGCAATCTGATATGGCATTGGAACTGTAATACTAAGTGTAAAATCAGATTCCACATTGTGATGCTAGTATGCAAAAATCTGGTATGCTATGAGTAATAATTTTCTGTTCCACACAAGATCCAATTATATCCTCAAGCATCATTCTTAATGACAGAGGCCTATGAAGAAAAACAAATATATTATCAAGGCATTCATGAGAAAATTCATCTGCTTCGGTTTCCTTGCAAATTAAAATTTGGATGTAAGTTCAGAAAAGCCTCCTTCAATCTAGAATGTACAAAAGGTCCCTCCAGAAAGATCAGTTTATACCTTGAGCTAAAAAATTTCAGCAACCAAGAGATAAGGGAAAAATGGAAAATAAGGTGAAAGCTGCTGTCAACAATTGGGCTGGTTTTTCAATGTTTTTTTCTTGCTAAAGTATACAAAGTTGCCAAGCAGCCCCACTGGTCAGGCTATTCCAGTACCTGTAAGAAAATTAGTGAAAATTAGCACCCTTACCCAGATAGCTGATTGTCATTACTCAAAACAGATGAGAAAAAATACCAATTTTAAGTCTCAGACCACCTCTCTACACTCTGTCCAGAAGAATGCAGGTGAAATTAACACTGGAAGCCATGGATGTCTGGAGAGAAACTGTGATGATAACAACACTGACACTAATAACAATAACTATAAACAACAGCAGCTAATGATTATGTGGTAGTTTTCCCCTTATCTGCGGTTTTGCTTTCCATAGTTTCAGTTACCTGCCATGCTGAAAAAAATACTAAGGTATGTTGAGAGTAAGACCACACCTAATTTTTATTACAGCATATTGTTATAATTGTTCAATTTTATTAGTTGTTAATCTCTACTGTGCCTAATTTATAAATTAATCTTCATCACAGGTACATATGTATAGGAAAAAGCACAGTATATATAGGGTTTGGTACTATCCAGTTTCAGGCATCCATTGAGGGTCTTGGAACATATCCCCTGCAAATAATGGGGGACTACTGTACAAAGGTAACTGTGAGTCAGACCCTATTCCAAGTGGTTTATGGGTATTACTTCATTTAATCCCCACAATGAGCCTATGAGGCATGTCAATTTTTTATGTTTCTCTTCTCAAAAGTGAAGAAAAAGGCACAGAGATCATTAACTGTTTTGAGATCCTACAGCAAGTAAGTGGTAGATCTGTGATCTAAACTCAGGCAATTTGCTTCCAGAGACCATGCTCTTAACTGTATGCTAGTTAAGAGCAAAACACAGACATGGTGTCCTTGAAAAAGTAAGGGCCTTGGAATCAGAGGGACTGAGATTAGAAACCTGTTACGACACTGGGAAGGCTACTGACATTCCCAAGTTTCAGTTTCCAAGTCAACAAAATGAGAGTTCTAATCCTGGCTTCAGGGGATTGAATGAGGTTGGTTTGCCAAATACCTAGCACAGGGCCTGGCAGGGCAGCTGGTAACAATTTGCTTCTTTCCAGAGGGTTTCTGTTAAGGAAAATATTTGAGAACTATGCAGAGTTGTATGTAGTGTAGGGGAGGCAAAATTTTACCCTCCAAGGGTCTTGGCTGGACCTGAGAATTAAACTGACATAAAATACATTAACAGAAGGAAAGCATACAAATTTAAGTTCTGTGTGACACAGCAACCCTCAAAGGGAAATAAAGGCCCAAAGACGTGGCAAAACCTACATACTTTTGTATTTCCTTGAATGAAGAGAGGTAATTATGGGAAAAGTAACTAAGTTATGTGGGGAAGCTAAAGGAATATTATTTTTACTATGTTGTTTGTATAGAATTTTCTTGGCTATGACTCTCCATTGAGTAATATTTCTTTTCTCCTGGTACATTGAAGACATCTTTCTTTCACATGGGAGTTTTTATCTCCTGTTTTTCAGGAAGAAAGAGGAGATTAGAATGCCCTTATTGCATCTGCAATTTCTCAAGTGTCTTTAGCTCAAATTAATCCATATGCCAAAGTGGCATATTCTGGGCAGCATATGCTGCCATCCTTCAGTAGAATGATGAGAAACATTTTGACTGCAGTGAAACACACGTACACATAAAAATCAGGAAAAGGCCTGGAAAGAAATAACAATATCAATGTGCTATTAAAGTTCTTTCTTTTTTTTAGAGACGGGGTCTCATTCTGTCATCCAGGCTGGAGTGCAGTGGCACAATCATAGCTCACTGTAACCTCAAACTGCTGGCTTCAATTGATCCTCCCCCCTCAGCCTCTCAAAGTGCTAGGATTACAGGCATGAGTGTGCCCAGCCAATTATTTTCTTTTATACATAAAATTCCATGCTGATTTTCTTGCTTGAGAGATAAATGAAAAATATATTCTCAATGAAGTTAACTTCACAGTGACACTATGCCATCGCAGTTACACACAGTCAAATGTTCAATACATTCAGTGTGATCTGAATATGGCATTTGTGACTTTCTGTTCAGGCATTGACGGAACAAAGACAAGTGATTAAAAAAGAAAAACACTTTCAAACTCTTTATGTTAATGACCCTCATATTTTATTGCTATGCCCAAGGGGTGACAAATTCTTTGAGGAAAAAACTAAACTAAGATTTCAAGTGCATTGAACAAGGAAATGCCTACTACCCTGTGCTCTTTAGATGTCTCTAAGTAATTAAATGCTTCATTTCATCTTAGTAGCAAATGCCTGCCAAGAAACACTAATCATTCTTATTATCTACTAGATTTCTCATCATTCACTGGTATTTCTTGTAAAACCAGAAAAATCCTTTAATATTCTGACAGCCAGCACGGTGCTGAAGGCAGCTGACGACTTTTGGGGAAGAACGGCTATAGTCAAAGCATGCAGCCACCAAATATGAGCAGTGGAAGAAAGTGGGACAGTGTGCAGCACGGTAGCAAGGGAGTTTGGGGGCAAATACTATTTTGGTGGGTAGATAGTAGAAAAGCAATCCAGCTGTTTTAATGGTTGCAGTAAAACCTCTAGTGTCCACTCATTTGTAACAGTTGTATACTCTCATTCTTAGCAGAAATCCTTCCTGCTTAGATCACATGGTAGGCTTCCTGATAACATTTTGTCCATTATAAATGAATACTTTGATTAAGCAGCAACAGAGCTTTCCTTGGCGGGTGGAAGGGGGTGAAGAGGTGGGCCTTGATAAGGTAATGCTTTCCAAGCATTGCTGCCATTTGGCCCAGAAGCCTCTTTTTAGACTCTCTTTTCGAGAAATAGAAATCTTCCAGTTACCCAGGGCCCTTATAAAAATCATTAAGCTCTATGAAGTTGTAAAATTATAAACATGCAAGGTCTTGATAGTGGCCAATAAGATTTTTTTTTTGTTTGTTTGCTTGGTTTCTTCCACCAGGTTCTGCAACCTTTTCCTTTAGGAACTGCCTCTTCCCATCTCTAGGAGACCTTGGATAGGGCTCTGCCTTCCTTTCCTGAATGTGCATGATTCAGGCCAGACACAGTGACCAGTTCAAAAGTCCAATCAGTATCCTTTCAGGGAATGCATACAGGTTCTCTTTGCTTCCTCTGAGCTAACAAGCTGGGTGGGTGATGTAAGCCTAGCCATCTTTCCCACTGCGTGGGAATAACCTGCCCCATGGTGAACCCAACTCAAAAGAGATCTAAGAGATGAAAAACCAGTCCTAATGCTGCCCTTTGAATCCTGAATCCTGAGTTTAAGGCTGGACTCCTGGAGATTACTAGTTATCAGAGCATCTCATTTTGTTTAATGTGCTTTGAGGTGGCTCCTGTCACTTGAAAGTGAACAAGCTCTGGCTAAATCGGTAGCCAAACCTAATATGCAGGGGAAATGAATACTAAGGAATGAGCCTTTGTTTCACAGGAATGGAGCTAGAGAAGGTTAATATTACCTATGAGGATTTCTGAATGTAATGAGAGGTGAGATGAATACAGTTTGACATTTTTGTTATGTTTCTTTGCAATGTTCTGTGCTTGAGAAATGTGCTTACGATTGTAGTTACTGGCAATAAGGACACTAGAGACAAATCATGAAGGATTGTGTTTTGCTATATGGCATATAAAAATGAGCTAATCTGGTGATTTACCTCTGCAGAAAGGGGTTTCAGACAACTTGGAATTTACCTTAAAGAGTCTGCTACTCTAGAGTAGCTGTGTTCTCCATATCAAACCCAAAGTATTTCCCACTGGCTATACCATGCAAGATGACAGAAACTTCATTCTTGTAGAATACACTTTAGCCTAAAGCAGAAGTATATCCACAAGGCAAGGGCACCAGGAAGGTGAATGGACAAAGCTAATACCCAGACAGGGACAATGCAGACAGGTTTCGAGAAAACTGAACACACTGAAATGGAAAAAAGTAAACAAAAAGAAATAGAGAAAAACATAAAGATGCTCAAGCAGACTAGGAGTCCATGTGTGCATAACTGCTGGTTGTCCTGAGGGAGATGACAATCATAAAGAGACGGAGGTGACTGAAGGAACCCTGGGGAGATGGCAGGTTTATGTCCCACATCTCTGGTCCCCTCTCCTTCCTGGATCCCTCCTTTGGACTAACAACCAGAACGATCACGGTGTCAGGGGTGGAGGGTAATCAGAGGCTATGGGTTCTCTAAGATGTACAGAGGAGAGAGCCAGTACAGGGCTCCTTCCTTCCTGAGATGCAAGTAAGGGCAAAGGTACTTCATGAGGACAAGAGAGCTTGTCCTTTCCAAGGCCTGGAAAGACCAAGGATTGTGTGGTACCTGTGTGGTCTGAGCTGGCAGAAGCCTGTGTGTTGCTTCTGAGAGAGTCCACAGCTGTCTCCTTTCTTAGGATAGTCCTTCAAGAGCCTGTCCCAGGTTGTTGTCCAGTTGCCCTCCGGGGAAGCCTCACAGACAGGTAAAATGCCACCAGGCCTTGAGGTTGGGGGAGAGAGCAGTTTATGTATAAGGCCTGGTCTCTAAGAGGCTTCTTCATAGTGCTTTAGCACAGCGGTCTCCAACCTTTTGGCAGCAGGGACCAGTTTCATGGAAGACAATTTCTCCACAGACCAGCGGGCAGGGAGGGATGGTTTCAGAATGATTTAAGCACATTACATTTATTTTGCACTTTATTTCTATTATTATTATATTGTCACTTGCCATTCACTGATAGGGTTTTGATATGAGTCTGCAAGCAATTGATTTATTATGGTTTCTGTGTAGTCAAACCTCTCTGCTAATGATAATCTGTATTTGTAGCCACTTCCCAGTGCTAGCATCACCACCTCAGCTCCACCTCAGATCATCAGGCATGAGATTCTCAAAAGGAACATGCAACCTAGATCCCTCACCTGCGCAGTTTACAGTACGGTTTGCACTCCTATGAGACTCTAATGCCACTGCTGATCTGACAGGAGGCAGAGCTCAGGCAGTGATGTAAATGATGGGGGGATCGGCTGTAAATACAGATGAAGCTTCACTTGCTTGCCCACCGCTCACCTCCTGCTGTGTGGTCTGGTTCCTAACAGGCCATGGACCAGTACCAGACCACGGCCTGGGGGTTGGGGACTGCAGCTTTGGCAAGCATGTAAACAGTGTGCCCTTTAATTCACTATAGCCCATAAAAGCAAAATCTGCTGGGCCTTTTGCCACTTGCCAATCTAATACTTTTCCAGTGACTCCCAGAAACATGATCTGTAGAGGAATGGGAGAATCACAAAACTGCACAGGTAAAATAAGAAAAATTATAACTCATTAAAGATGATGCAAGAACTTGAAGAAGAAGAAGCAATAAAAAAAATTTTTTTAGCAACACTGACCAAGAAAGAAAGAAAGAACATCCAAATAAAATCAGAATGAAAAAGGGAACTTCACTACCAACCTTTGAGAAATAAAAAAGTTTACAAGGGAATACTGTGAACAATGAACAACTGTATGCCAACAAATTGGATAAACTAGAATAATTGAAAAATTCCCAGAAGATAGATTAATGCAATTTATTTAAAATAAAGAAACAAAATATGAATAGACCTCCAACAAAGAAACAGATTCAATTAGCAATTTTTAAAGCTTCAACAAAGAAAACCCAGGTCTAGATGGCTTCACGGTGAAATCTACCAAACAGTTAAAGAAGAATTAAGACCCACCCTTTACAAACTTCTCCAGAAAATTGAAAGAAGGACCAATTCCTAACTCATTCTATTAATCAAATATTAGTAACAAAACCAAAGGCATCACAAGCAAAGAAAACTGCAGACCAACATGAATGAAGATGTAAAAATCATTAGCAAAATACCACCAAACCAAATCTAGCAATATGTGAAAAGGATTATATACCATGACCAAATGTACTCTATTCTAGCAACACAGGGGTGGTACATTATCAGAAAAATAAATTAATGCAATGCACAGGAGAATAAAGGACAAAAAACACATGATGGTTTCAATAGAGGCAATAAAAGCATTTGACAAAACCTAACACTTTCATGATTAAATATAACAAACTAAGATTAGAAGGAAACTTCCTTAATATAATGATTTCTATAGAAAATCTATAGCTAAGATCATACTTAATGGTGAAACACTGAATGTTCTCATGCCAAGATCAAAAACAAGAAAAGGATGTCTACTCTCACCACTTCTATTCAACATTGTATTGGAGGTTATAGCTGGGCAGTTAGGCAAGAAAATGAAATCAAAGGCATCCAGACTGCAAAAGAAGTAGTAAATTATCTCTTCATAGATAACATGATCTTACATGTAGAAAATCCCAAGGAATCCACTAAACAATATTAGAGCTAATAAACAAGTTCAGAAAGGTTGTAGGATACAAGATCAATATACAAAAATCAATTGTATTTCTATGCACTTGAAATGAGTAGTCTGGAAATGAAATTAAGAAAACAGTTCCATTTATAATAGCAATAAAAAGAAATTAATAAAAAGTACAAAATTTATACTCTGAAAACTATAAAACATTGAATGAAATTGAAGACCCAAATAAATGAAAAAAACATCATAATCACATGTATGGGGATCAGCAGACTTAAGATATCAATGCTACCTAAATTTATCTACAAATTCAAGAGAATCCCTACCAAAATCACAGCTGAATTTTTTGGTATTTTTTTTTACAGGAGTTGACAAGCTGATCCTAAAATTCATATGGAAATGTAAGGGACCCAGAATGGTTGAAATAATCCTGAAGAAGAAGTAAATTGGAGTACTTACACTTCCTGATTTCAAAACTTACTACAACTCTACAGTAATGAAGGCAGGGCAGGAGTGGCATAAGCAAAGACATATTGCTATGGGCTGAACTCCCCCTTCTTCCCCCAATCCATATGTTTAAATCCCAAACCCTACTATCTCAGACTATAACTGTATTTGGAGATAAAATCTGTAAATGGATTAAGTTAAAATGAGGCCTTTAGGGTAAGGCCCTAATCCAATAGGACTGGTATCCTTATAAAAAGAGGAAGAAACACCAGGGATGTGCCTGCACAGAGTGAAGGCCATGTAAGAACAGGAGAAGTCGGTCATCTGAAAGCCAAGGAGAGAAGCCTCAGGAGAAACCAAATATGCTGACTGTTTGATCTCAGACTTGTAGCCTCCTGTGAGAAAATAAATTTCAACTGTTTAAGCCACCCAGTCTGTGGTATTCTATTATGGTAGCCCTAGCAAACTTAATATACAGCAATCGATTAGACTTGAGAGTCCAGAAACAAAATCATACATATATGGTCAACCAACTTTCAGAATAGAGGGCAAGGTAATTCAATGGGGTAACAACAGATGGTCCTGGGATAACTAGATATCTGCATATAAAAGAATGAATTTTTTCATTCTGACCTCACACCATATATAATATCAGTATATTGATATTTATTGATGTTTATCCTAATTATATGATATATAATATCAACTTCAAATGGATCATAGTCCTAAATCTAAGAGCTAAAACTATAGAACTCTTAGAAACACAGGAGTAAATCTTCATGACCTTGGGTTAGGCAATGATCTTTCAGATATAAGACCAAAAGCACAAGTGATAAATGAGAAGATGGATATATCATCAAAATTAAAAACTTTTGTGTATCAAAGGACGCTCTCAGGAAAGTGAAAAGATAATCCACACATTCTGGAAGAAAATATTTGCAAATCATGTATATGATAAACAACTCTTAATGATGGAATAATAATAAAACATCCAATTTTAAAAATGGGCAAATGATTTGAATGGACATGTACCCAAAAATAATAGAATGTTTCAGCTATAAAAAGGAATGAAGTACTGATACATGCTAAAGTTATGAACCTTAAAAACATTACACTACATGAAAGAAGCTACTCACAAGAGACCAAGTATTGTACACTTCTTTTATGTCCAGAGTAGGCAAATTTATACAGGCAGAAGATAGATTAGTGGTTGCCTAGGGCTGGGGCGAGGTGAAAAATGGGGAGTGACTGCTAAAGGGTATGAGATTTCTTTTTGAGGTGATGAAAATACCATAAAATTAGATAATTGCATACTATGTTAAAACATTAAATTTTATACTTTAAACAGCTGTACTTTATAGTACGTGCATTATGTCTCAATAAACCTGTTTAAAAAAATAGAAGAACTTGAAGACAGCCAAGCTTAAAATCTCTAATAAGCATAATGAGATGGAACAAAAAAAGAAGGCTAAGCAGAATGAGACCCATCAAATGGATGCAGTTAGGGTGCTCAGACTTAATGGAGCAACGACAAAAAGAATTTTTAATTAAAAAGTTAAACTTCAATAGAGGAGAGTCTACTGTTAAAACATGATTTCAGTCACTATCGGGAATCATATTTTTTTATATTTTAGACAATTAATGAGCATCTTAAAATATGCTGCCTGGTTTAAGGAAAGCAGTTACATTTCTACTCTGCCACCAACTTCCTCTGGATCCTGGAAGAAAGTCTTTAACTGGTCAGGTCTCAGCCCCCTCACCTGCAAACAGGGCTGGGTTAAGCAAGCTCTTTCAGTTGTAAAATTATTATAACATGAAAGAACTTGAAATTAAAAATCATTGATACATGTTAGAAAACAGTCCATCCTGAAAGTAACAGTTCTTAAACACCTAGTTCCTTACTTCTTAGATGTCAGTATGCTGGAGCATCTTGAGTTTCCCAGAGCATCTCACGGTAAAACAATGAGTTTCCTAACTCGGCTCTTTTTCTTTAAGTGACGTAACTCGGTGAATTCTAATAGAACAAATGGAGGTTTCCATTTAAACCTACTCTGTGGGAATGAAACTTTAACAGCGGGAGGAAAATAACTTGAGGAAATTGGGGCTCTGGTGGTTCTGGTGTCTCCTGGCTTCCAGTAACAGAGTCATCAGACAAAGGCAGGCTCCAGGGGCTGTATAAACAACTCCATCCCCAGCATATTCTTGAGATAAGGGCAAAATCAAAGATAGGTCACAAAGTCAATTGTGCATGCACTGTGATCCAGTGCTTTCAAAACAGTCTTCCCACAAGTACCTGTTACCTGAAAAAAATCTACCATATTGAAATGTATCAACTTGTGAAAAGTGTTTCATAGTGCAATATGTTTAACTCAATATTCACTCAGTATTTTGAAAATCTAGGATATTCACAAAAATTCAAAATAACATCTGCAAAGTATGTACAGGAATGTTTACAATATGTGATTTAAAACTAAATTCTTTCCCCTTATTTTATAGCCAAATTTTTGAATTCCACACAGCACTGAACCAAAGGCAAGGTCTACTGCAGTAAAAAAACAAAAACAAAACAACTAACCAACCGAAAGCGGGAAAAAAAGCTGTTCAAACACACACAATGGATTAGGCAAGCCACACACAAGGTGGTGTTCACATCGGCTGCTCCTCTGGCCCATCCTTCACATGATCTCACCCTGAAGCCATCCATCTCTTTATTAAACTGAGTTTAGCTCCCACAGTTTCCTAATTACGACAACTGAGAACCATGTGGTATATACAAGAAATATATAAGGATCATGAAACAATAAAAACTAGCAATGTAAGGATGATTCAGGTGAGGTATGTCACACTCCACTGACCATGGGGTTCATTCAATATACTCATCTGACTGACCAGATTTCGAAATGCACCTTCTAGAAGTTGCCCATTGGACAGAAAAGGATAATCTTCCTGTAAAATAATAATAACCACAATAGTTTTTTTAGTTAATGTGAACAAGTGAATTTAATACTGCCCAAAAAAACTACTTTCAAAATCTTTTATCATAAGAATTGAGATAGCATCTTTCTACCTGGAGGGAGCCAGAAAGTCACATGCTCTGTCCTTTGTACATGGGTAACCCAGTTTCTCACCTGGACTTTCTCTTGCTCACCTGGACAAAAAAAAGGTGCTGAAGAAATGTGATAATTGGTTTCCTTAGGTTGAAAAAAAATTGTCAAATGAGTAAAGCCTGTGCTCAACCAGAATTCTCACATTTTCGTTTTGTTATATCTGCAGCTCACAGTGAAAACCCTAGCATAGGGGATGTGTGTATATGAGCTTGAAGTACCCCGATTAAAAAAAATAAATAAATCTATGTTCACTTCTTTTAGAGCATTAAAGGACCTTTTTCTACTCTAATTTCCTGAAAGCCTGTAATCATGTACAGCATACATTACAACCCCACTAAGTAGAGAGGTTGACTAACTCATTTGTTACAAAGTTCCTGACCCCCTGAGAGGGTAACCCTCAGAAAACCAATATTAAAGGAAACCTGTTTTCTCCCCAGCTGCTTTCCTGGAGTTTGCATGAGATGTTTTGGTTGTTATGTGGAGCTGTGAAAAGCTGTGAAAAGCAGAGAAAATAAGGAAGAATGGCATTCCAGGGAATAAACAAGCTTAATCTGGACTAGACAAAAGGAGATAAAAAGAAGGCCTGGGGAAGAAAAGGGCAGAAAATGGGGAAGACAGAATGGACCCTGTAACATCAGGAAAAAAACAGCAACCTTGTAAATACAAAGATGGTAAACGACAAACTCAGTTGAGAAAGTAAGAGGAGATAAATTCCATCCCTCCCACCAACCCCACAAGAATCACATTCTTCTCCGAAGGGAAAAAGCAGATGGAACCTGCCTCTTGGTAATGTATCAGCTGGTGTGGCTGCAGCTTGGCTTCCATTGGCTTCCAGCAACCAGGGAACAGCTGTGGGAAGGGCAACCCTAAATGCAGGAAAGGTGAAGGAGCTTGGTTTTCTGGTAGCTTCCTGCCCCTTGAAGCTGGCAACACCATCCCTTAATCTGGCTGAATAAACCAGGGTATCTTTCTTTCTTGAGAAGCAGGACTTTAACAACAAAAAGATTTTATTAATCCCACAAGTTTGAGAGAGGTAGGTGGGAAAAGCAAACATTAATTAACTGCTCCCTAGAATCCAACCAGTAATTAAAAATGGGCCATGAAATTTTCTTGAGCTACTCAATTGTTTATAATTATCCAAGTGGTTCATACTGCTAATACATTTCTTTTCCTTTCACATTTACCTCTAAGAAAGGTAATTTAATTTGGTTATTATTACGGACATTTAAAAACTAGATTGGGAAATTTCACATAGTAATTCATGTGGATACATCTGTTATGCTTAATCTTTTATGGCTAAGAGTGTTTTTTTTTTTTTTTTTTTGAGACAGAGTCTCACTCCGTTTCCCACGCTAGAGTGCCGTGACGTCAGCAACCTCAAACTCCTGGGCTCAAGTGATCCTCCTGCCTCAGCCTCCCAAGTAGCTGGGACTACAGGCATGTACCACCATGCCCGGCTAATTTTTTCTATATATATTTTTTAGTTGGCCAATTAATTTCTTTCTACTTTTAGTAGACACAGGGTCTCACTCTTGCTCAGGCTGGTTTCGAACTCCTGACCTTGAGCGATCCACCTACCTCGGCCTCCCAGAGTGGTAGGATTACAGGCGTGAGCCACTGCGCCCTGCCAAGAGTGATTATTAGATGTAACTTTGTAGAAATTCCATACAACTTGTTGCTATTTAAACTCACTCACATTTTTACTTGATTAATCTCATGGATATTTTCTAAATTTATAAATAAATGATACAGCCCTTAAATAAAAGTTAAATGACTGGTTTAGGGGTGAACATGTGACCCAGTTCTGGCCAAAGAGTTGCAAGGGATATTTTGACAGGCATCTGAGAACTGTTTACTTACATTTAAAAAGAGAGAGAAAAAAAAGGAAAACTTTCCTCTTCAACTGGACATTTTGCATCTGCACGTATTACCTCAAGCGGTGACAACTGTCTTATGACTGAGTACAGCTAAGGCAACACATCGTCACATTGAAACTGGCAGAGCAGAGGGCCAGAATCTGGGTCCTTGGTTTTGCAAGGCTGCTGAACCAACTAACCCTGGAGCAGCCCGTCTCTGGACTTGTTATTCAACATAACAATTTACTGTGTTGTTTAAGCATTTTTGAATTGGGTTTTATACTACTTGCAGCCAAGAGCAACCCCAAGGCTTCCTAACTGACATTTGTAGACTAGGGAGTTGCAACAAGAGGAACACATCAACTGGTGGTTCAGACTTTACTTGGTGAAACCAGGGTCTTAGTCACTGGCCAACTGCCAGCATGCCAACCTGCTCCATACCACAGGTTGGTAGTCTGCCTTCCTCTCTAGGGAAGAGACATTTAGCTGTTACCTGGAAATGGGGAAGGTCTATGGCTTGCTCAGACAGCTAAAGTCTGCAGGTTATAAAGGCAGAATTTGTTTGGAAGTCATGAAGATGTGTTCTTGTATTATATGGACATCATCCTAGCTTCAGTGATGCCCATCCTCAGGCAGTGGTTCATTGTGAGTACCCACCAAGGAGGATTTTCCCACTACACACTGGACCTTAGGGGATATCACAAGCTCCCTACCACTCTTTACCTGGTCCCTTCTTTCCAGCAAGTCATCACTTCTCCACCCACCTGATGGATTCAGCATTTCAGATGCCTATCACCTTGTCGGTAGCTGATCCCTGACCCCTGAGACCCCACTTGATGCTATAGCCTTGGTCCCGTTTGCTTGAAAGAAGAGGACAGGGAGTTATAACCTGAGGCTCTGAAGGTTTTCGGAAGTACCAGTCTATCCTTGTTGCCTGGACTCATTCAGCACACCCAATTTGGTCCTGTTTCCTGGTTAGAACTAGTCCCAGTATGGTGAGGGCCAGGAGACAGCTGAGTTTTGAAAGCCCCAGGCCAACCAGCCACATGTTCTCTTGCCCACTGTGGCCACTGATGATGCCTGGGGTAGGGGTGTGTCCAGAGGCTAATCCAGTGCTGCTCCCCATGGCCTGTGGTAGAGGGGCATACTCAGCACAGGGAGCTGAGATCAGGGACCAGAGTCCAACAAGAAGCTATGGACCAAAGGTCAGGAAGTCTAGAGAGAGGCTGATCCCTGGCAGAGCCCAGTGTGAGGAGCAGTTATCCCAGGCCAGAGTGCGGTTAGCTGGCTGACCAGGGCACTCCCAAGCAGCAGAGAGGGGGGCCTGTCTGGCCCACATGAGGTATCAGTTCTGGGAGGGCACAGCTGTCCCCCTGCAAAGAGAAGTCACAAGGTAGGACTGAAGAAAATTCAGCTCTACTTGCTTCTGTAAACAGACACTATCCCTACTGCAGCCCCACCAAATCTGAAGTGAGACAGTGTAGTTTTCCAGCACAATTTCCCTAAACCTACAGCGGAAAACAATGCAACCCTATCTGCCTCATCTCTTCCTATTAATTCATCATGGAATTAAGGGGATTATAGCCATGATGGCCCCCAGCTGGGCCCAAACCAGCACTGGGGAAACTCCACACTCCTCAACCAAATGACAGGGCAAAGCAAACTCACATGCCTCCTAAGACATACAGTGGTTTGAAGGAAGGAGACAGCTAAATTCTAGAACAGATGGCTACTATGGAGCAGAACTAATGGTAGAAACAGAAAGACTATATAATAAAAACATAATGTGAACACATTAGGAGATATTATTAGAGCACAATAAAATGTTTCCAGTACAAAGAACGCTTGATTTTTTCATCTAAAATTTTAGTAGAGATACTGTAAAAGATATTAGTCCCTGCTGAAAATCAAATTACTATTTTAGGAGGATCAAATGAAAGACGTATCCCACAACACGAGACAAAAAGTTAGTAAACTAAAAATCGCAAGTGAAAGATCAAGATATGGATGGTAGATTCAGGAGGTACAGTATGTGAATAATAGAAGTTGGGAAAGAAAGCAAAAGTATGACAGAGAGTAAATGAAGAAAATACCAAAGAATAAACCAGGTGAGTCTTCAGATTTAAAGGGTTTTGAAAGAATAGAATTTAGACACATCCTGGCGAAATTTCTGAACTTCAAGAATAGAGAGAAATACCATATAAGCCTCCAGACGAACAATTTGCTTCTAGAAATAATCAATTTAACATCACATTTCTCACCTGCAATCATGGAAAGTAACAGACAATGGGATAATGTTTGGCAGCGAGGGAGAAGAAAGAACTGATCAAGAATTCTGTACCCAGGCGATTATAGAGAAGTAGGTTATTAGACACGCAGAGTCAGGAAGCATATACTTTACCTGTATGATCTCTGAGAATACTCCAGCATACTCTCACCAAAGAACCAAAGCAAAACAAGGACCCGGGGGAAAGATAGAACGAAGTGATCAACAGTGAATCTTGTATTTATTTTTAAATTTAATGGACAATAAGATGAACGTATGTTACAATAAATACATAAGGACTCATAAGGGTTCTTGAAATGAAAGAAGGAAATGAAAAAAGGAAAATCTTAGTAAGATTCTGGACCCAAACATTCTCCGCCTACATTAAGAATAAGGAGAAGCGGCGGGAGATAGAATGAAAAGAAACATGATTCTAAGGGTCTCTCCTCCAGGTGGGGTGAGCTGAAGAAGACACTAAAAATATTTAGGTGGGCGGTTGTGCTCGTTCTTAAGCTATGTTCTCTCAGTTCCAAATCCACTGCTTTCTGATGCTGGAGTCGGATCTATGTAAATAAGCTAAGAAATTTTTTTTCTTCTGACCAGTAGGATTAAAATATTTAGTAAACTATGCTGCAAACAGATGTGCTGTCATTCAGGCTTTATTGTACCATTTATAGAGCACGGGCAGAATAGGACTCCAGAATTTTGGAATGGTAAAGGAGCACTGGCTTCAAGTCACCAGCTGCATTAGCCCCCAACAAAAGAGTCAGCCTGTCCTTTGAAGCCAGGCACTGACTTCTCTCTTCCTATGAAAATCATAGACGGCACCTTCTTCCAACAGAAGGCTGTATCATCTACACTGAAATCTGTTTTTAGGGTAGTCACCTTCATCAATGATCTTCGCTAGATCTTCTAGATAATTTGCTGCAGCTTCTGCTCAGCTCTTGCTGCTTCGCCTTGTATTTTTATGTCATGGAGATGGCTTCTTTCCTTAAAGCTCATGTTTCCAACTTTTCTCCTGCAGCTTCATCACCTCTCTCGGCCTTCATAGCATTGAAGAGAGTCAGGGCCTTGCTCTGGATTAGGCTTTGGTTTAATGCAGTGTTGTGGCTGCGTTGATCTTCTATCCAGACCACTCAAACTTTCTCCATATCAGTAATAAGGATGTTTTGCTTTCTTACCTTTCATACATTCGCTGGAGTAGCACTTTTAATTTCCTTCAAGAACTTTTCCTTTGCATTCACAATATGGAGACCTATCTTTCAGCCTGTCTTGGCTTTTGACATGCCTTCCTCACCAAGCTTAATCATTTCTAGCTATTGTTTTAAAGTGAAAGACATGTGACGCTTTCATTTGAACACTTAGAGGACCCTGTAGGGTTACTAATTGGCCTAATTTTAATATTGTTGTGTCTCAGGGAATAGGGAGGCCTGAGGAGAGGGAGAGAGACGGGCAATGGCCAGTTGGTAAAGCAGTCAGAACACACACAATATTCATCTATTACGTTTGTGATCTTAAAAGCCCCCAAACAATTACAATAGTAACATCAAAGATCACTGATCACAGATCACCGTAACAGATACAAGAATAATAAAGTTTTAAATATTGCAAGAATAACCAAAATGTATAATAGAGACACAAAGTGAGCACATGCTGTTGGAAAAATGGCGCTGGTAGACTTGCTTGACACAGAGTTGTCACAAACCTTCAATTCGTTAAAAAAAAAATCAGTAAGTGTGGAGCACAATAAAGAGAAGCGCAATAGAACAAAGTGTGCCTGTGTACGCGTGAGGTCATTTGGCCCACTGAGCTGTCCAGCCACAGTCTGACTGCAATCTCAGGAGAGGGTCCAGGCAAGACCAGCAGAAGAAATACCTACAGAGTCATGAAGCATAATAAACTGTTGTTGTTTTAAGCCATTAACTTTTGAGGTGGCTTGTGGCACAGCAATAGGTAACTGAAACACCATACTCAGCAACAACCCACATATACATTTATTTATTTCAAATTAGATATAGATCTAATGAAAGATATGCAATGCCTCTACTCAGAAAATTATAAAACATTATTGAGAGAAATTAAATAAGACCTAAATAAATGTTCATAGGCTGGAAGACGTGCTATGGTAAAGATGTCAATTGTCCCTCTACTGATTTACGGATTCAGTATAACCTCATCAAAAAATCCAGCAGGGTTTCTTTGTACAATTTGACAAACTTATTACAAAACTTACCCGAAAATGAAAAGGGCCATGAATAGCCAAACAAGCCAGAAGAAAAAGAACAAAGTGCTTACTTTACTAGACACCAAGACTTATAAATCTATAGTTATTAAGACAATTTGATATTGATGCAAGTATAGACAAAAAGTCCAATAAGATTAGAGAATCCAGAAAAGGACTCACAGATATAAGCACACTTATTTGTCACAAATACGGCGTTGCACGGCAGCGGGGAAAGGACTGTCTGAATAAATAGCCCTGGGTCAACTGGCTATTCACTCGGACAAAATGAAACCACAATTTTTTATTACAACAATTAACTCTCAGTAGATTGTATTTCTAAATACAAAGGGAAAATAACAAATCTATTTGAAGATAAACATAGGAGAAAATCATTGGGGCCTTGAAATAGGAAAAATGCTTTTTTTTAAATCAAGACACCCAAAAGACCATTTTGAGATGAAAAGGTAAGCCTCTGAATGCAAGAAGATAAACCTGTGTGTTTATATATATGTGTGTGTGTGTGTGTGTGTGTGTGTGCGTGTATAATCACGCACTACATCGTGACATTTCAGTCAACAACAGACTGCATGTCCCTTGAGATTATAATACTGTATTTTTATGGTGCTTCTTCCATATTTAGATACAGAAATACTTACCATTGCATTAAAATTGCCTATTCAGTACAGTAACATGCTGTACAGGATTTTAGCCTAGGAGCAATAGGCTATACCATCTAGCCTAGGTGTGTAGTAGGCTACACCATCCAGGTTTGCGCAAGTGCACTCTATGATGTTCGCACAACAGTTAAATCACCTAATGATACATTTCTTAGGACATATCCCTGTTAAGCGACATACGACTGTATATGTACATGTGTATGTATACAGACATACACATACGCATATATCCATCTGACAAATCACAAATCACTTGACAAAGGGCTCATTTCCAGAATAATAATTTTTTTAAAAAAAATCAGACAACACAAGGAAAAATGGGCAAGTGCTTCACAAAAGAGAATATCCAAATGTCTAATAAACACATGAAAAGGCACTCAGCCTCATTAGCAATCAAGGCGAGGCAAAATAATGCTGTAAGGAGATGCCATGACTCACCCACCGTACGGCTAAAATGAAAGATGGACAACACCAAGTACTGGTGCTAACAGGGAAAAACAGGAATAGGAACCCTCTGCTGGGACAGTGTAAAGTGGAATGAGCACCCTGGAAAATCATTTGGCATTACCTACTTAAGTTGACCCTATGCACCCCAGAATTTCACAAAAAGATACGTAAGCAAATGTTCACAGCAGCATTATTTATAATAGTCACCAAATTGAAATAAGTCAAATGTCCATCAACAATAAAATCTACAAATAAAATGGGGGATATATACACACAGTGGCATGCCATATAGCAATAAGCATGAAGGGACTACGATGAAATGCAGCAGTGTGAATGAATCTCATTCCTTCTTCACCACTTTGTGCATTCTGCTCTGGCCTCCCAGGGCAGAGGTACCAGAGGGACCCTCCTATGAGTCCCTCCTCCATCAACACAGTGGTCCCCATGAAAGCCAGAGTCCTTGAAATCATCCACCAGTCTGCACATGTGGCAGCCCTGCTGCAGCTCTAACCTCAAGTCCTTCTATGTCCCCCGGAGTGCTCTCCTCCAGCTATGGCCTGTCCTCGTGCTTCTTTCAGGGCTCCTGTGCACAGACTCCCCATGTCCCTCCCCAGTTTTATTTTTTCATAGTAACGCTCATCTGCATACAGCTTATGATCCATTCACCCATTTTTTTATTATCTATCACCCTGCACTAGAATAAAGCTTTAGGAGAATGAGAATTTTGCCTCTTTCATTCATTTTTGTATCCCCAGCAGCCAGAGCACATCCTAGCATATGGAAGATGCTCAATACATTTTTGTTACTAATAAAAGAGTGACCACATAAGCAAGCACTGTGCTCTGTGCTTAGTGGGGCTTGTATACTGGTAGACCTCACTGCTAGGTTCTTCTCCCCACCCCCCAAACCTGTGATTCTCTTTCTCTTGGGCAGCAAATTGCTACAGAAAGGACCCCTTCAGCCCCTGCCTGAGTGTAGTTGCAACCAGGAGCCTGCACTGCGTGCAGGAGCCCAGGAGGCTAGGCTGAGAGGCAGAAGGAGATGCGGCCTCACTCCCCTCTCCATTAGGCTCTGACCTAATCCCAAGTGACAAGACGATCAGTGTTGATCAGTGTTCACAGAAAATCCACGTGGCTCCTACAGGTCCAGCCTCCCTTGCAGCTGGGGTGGGCTGCACCCAGGTCTGGTAAACAGACAGCCCTGGTCTGAGGCATTCACCGTCAGGTGCCTCCCCCATCCCTTCTCCCTAGGCAGCAATTTTGGGGGCCGTGGATAAGACAGTGAAGCCACAAAATGGAAGAGGTGTTATTACCTCCCTTTCCACATAGAAGAAAGCTGCCCTGACGAGTCATCCAGCCCATACTGAGCATTCTGTGAGCAAGAAACAAACCTTTGCTATGTTGAGCCATTGAAATTTCAAGGTTTTTTGTTGTTGTTACTGCAGCACAGCCTGTCTCATGCTGACTGTCTTCCCTCAGGCACCCACTCCTGCCTTGGCTGTACCTGGCATCCCTCCATTCTGATGACTCACTGGTTCAACCCCTGTCTCCTCTCAGGGCCAGAGAGGGATGGTTTCATAGCTCCACAGGTTCCACTTGGGGTAGAGTGGGTCTGTTTATCACAGACTATGTACCAATCCTCCAATCTTTGCCTCATCCATGTTCCTGCCTGCAGAGACATCTGGTGACTCTGATTCCAGAGCCTATTCAGGACCCAGTGGTACAAAGCAGCTTGTTTCTTCCTGGCTCCGCCCTGCATTCCCAGCTCTCAGCACAGTGGAAGACGTGGAAAGAAACCGAAGCCAGCCACACAATGACATACTCTCTCCTCTTCCAAAACACTGTTCCCATCTGTCCTTGTCCTCTTTGTGAGTTTGCATTTTTTTTCTTTTATTCTATTTTATCATTTTTAAAATGGTGTCTCAGGAGGACTGGTGATAAACAATAAATAGTGAATATCTATTTACTTTGAATATTTATTGTAACCATTGCTAAGAATGGGCAGACTTTTTTTCACAGATTTTTCTTCCAAGAAATTCGAAGTACCTTCAAATGTCAGCTCAAAGAACAAAAGGAAACATTATTATTACCATTTTAAAATTAGAGAAAGGCCTGTGAGGGCTGAGAAACCACCCATCATCGAACATTTGTAAACACTGGGACACAATCCAAGGCTCCCATCTCATAATCTTCTGATTTTCTACTAGCAGACACTATCTTGAGCACTATAATTTATATCCCATTTTGCCATCTTTAATATAATGAGAAGACCATCTGTATAACCCAAAGAATACCTACTTGAGACCTGACACTTGGTGTAATTTTGCCAGGATGTTCAGGATCTCAACAAGTCATTTCACAAATTTGACTACCGAATCACCAACAGGCTTCTCTTCTAATTTCATATGTAAATTTTAATATATTTCACAAAACACAAAACTTGTATAATCAAATCATGGAGAGATATGTTGGGCTTTGAAAATGTCCATCTTATAGCTGGAAATCTTTGGTTTAGAAAGGAGGGCTGGAGGGAAGAACAGATCTGATCAGTTGCTTCTTTTCAATCCTTGTTCCTTTTTGACCCCTATAAACTCTCTCCCAGACACAATCATAAGGAATGCCTGATGCAGATCAAATATATTTGCCATGAAAAACAAGACAAGAAGCAAAATGCACTGCCTCTCAGTCCTACTTCCTATTAAACACAATGCTGCATTCTCTAGCGCAGTGGCGCAGCCACACAGAACCTATTTGAATGGCCACATGTCAAAGATGGTATCACAAAAAGGCGGGATCTATATGGTTCACGGACCAACAACCACTGCTTATCATGATGCTTTTTCTGGATTAAGATCCTCAGTACAAAAACTACTGAAGAGGACAGAAAGCTGAGGTGAACAGATGTACTAGGGTAGGCAGGTCTTCCAGTTTTAAGTGACAGAAACACAACTCACACTACCCTAGGCAAAAAGGGGAATTTACTGACTCTCGGAATCCAAGGAAGAGTCCACCCAGGTCCTAGGCAGAGCTGAGGGACACGAGGCCCTGGAAGCAGGCGTTCAGCTACTAGAGGCATCTCTCTGTCCAGGCTGTCCTCTCGTCCTTGGCTTTGCTCTCCCCTTGGTCTCCGGTGGCTACTTAACACACAGGGAAGTATGAAAGCTAACTATGCTGAGCTTCACATTTCCATGTCTGTCAATAGAGGGACCAAGTGTGGGACCCATAGGCCAAGTCCAAACACTCTGGAGGATGGAATTCTTCGGTCCACTGGGGTTAGCTGCCAGACCCAAGTCAGTGCCTTTGTGCTGTCCTCACAGAAGGCTCCTGCAGTCACTGTGGGGGCGTTGAAGGTGGGAGGAGGGTTCCAGGGAAGAGGGGCAGGGCCTGCAATCCCAGTGCTCCCTACAGTCTGGCCTCCACTCCCGATGTTGTCTCCAGGGAATCTTACAGCCCAGGGCAGACAGCAAGAGCCTCTGACCACTACATCAGACACCCAGAGACCCCTGGTGGCACAATTCACACAAGGAGACCTCAAGGCCAATATGGACAGCCAGAGCCCAGAGCCCAGGGAGTGAGGATTAGGGGCTGGGAATGAGGAAACAGGGAGGGAAAAGTACATTGACCCATCCTGGGAGCAATGTTATCACCAGGTTCTGGAAGTTCAAAGAAGCACGTGGTGTGTGGGCACAGATTCCATGTAGCAGCCAGAGCCCAGAAGGAACCAACTTTGCCTAACAGAGGGTGACCATGCTGAGCTGGAGGACAGGGAGGAAGCCCAGGCATAGGATGAATCACAGGAGTGACTCTTGTTCTAGGAAACAGCCTATCCTGGTGCGACTGTGGCCAGTGGTGGGACAGGTGGGGAAGGAGCATGCCCTGCGCCCCCACGGTGGGGAAATGAGACAGACACATGTCTCTTCTGCTGCAGAGACCAAGTCCACTGTCCTTGAAAGGTTTGGTTGACAAATGAGGAGGCATTCACAAAATGTTTCCTAGATGCAGATTCTCTTGCCATTATTTGTTACCAGGGAAACCAAACACTACACAAACAAGTTGGGCCAAATCTTTGAAAATCTCAGTATCTTAAAAATAAAAGTTCCATAAGTTCCAAATTATATTAAAATGCTGTGACTGTCTGAAAATGGTTCTAACAAAGTGGTTGATGAAAAACATTATGCCTTTTTTCCACAAGGAGATTGAATGTGCCTCCTTTACAATTACCCAGAAAACAACAATGAAAATGGCAGTCTTCCCGTTCTAGAGGCACAGGTCAGAGGTGTCTAAGGGATGATTTCTCAGCTTCAGAAGAGAAGTCCTGAGTCCAGGAACCTGTGGGGAGCTCTTCTCAGCTGCAGACTCCTGGCCGGCTACTTTCCTGCTATGGGCAGAGGGCTGTATGGTGTTGCCGGGTTAGAGGGGGCTGTGTATGCCCCAGGCACTGAGAGAAGGTCGCTGGAGCCAGACCACCAGGAGGGACAAGAGTGGGTGATGGGCCAGTTCATGAAGGTCCTCAGATTGGATTTCATCCCGAGAGCAATGAGAAAACCATGTACATCATGACAGGGCTCCATGAATGACTTATTCTGGCGTTTCTAGCAAATAATAAATGAAACATCTGCAGAAGGCCCTGGCCTCTGCCTCGTCTGAAATGTTAGCTCCTTCAAAGTATTAAGCTGGAGTTAGCACTGAGGATCACAGGGAGCAGGGTGTGGCTGGGATAGGATGGGAGAAGTGGCACAGCCTCATGGAGGGCTGGGTTCCCCAAGACCAGGGAGAGAGAGGTGGGTGGGGGTCCCAAAGTAGCAGAGGCCTGCGCCACTCCCCCACTGGGCCCACCCCCACCAGGTCACTCCCAGGGAGCCATCATTGATTTGACAGCCATGCCTCTACTGAGTCAAGGGCAACTTCTGGAGACACAGAATCAGACATAAACATGACAGTCACCCCTTATCCTCAGGGCATGCATTCCAAGACTCCCAGTGGATGCCTGAAACCTCGGAGAGCACCAAACCTTATATAGTAGTTTTTTCCTATAGGTACATACCTTTCATAGAAAGTTTAATTGATAAATTAGGCACAGTTAGAGATTAACAACAATAATTAACAATAAACTAGAACAATTAAAGAATGACTTCCTGTGAGCGAGGGGGAATTCTGCCAGCAGATGGCCTTCGGACACAACGTGCAACTCTTCCCTGGGTCTCCAGCCTGCGGGCCTATCCTGCGGACTTTGGAGACAATATCCTGCAGATTCTAGACTTGTTAAACCTGCACAATCCCATGAGTCAATTCTTTAAAATAATCTTTAACCATGTATATATACACACCCTGTTGATTCTGTTTCTCTGGAGAATCCTGTAACAGAGACAGTAATCCAGATAAGAGATGGTGGTGGCTTGGACTGGGGGGCTAGCAGGGGAGGTGATGAAAAATGGTCGAATGCAGGATTTTCTGAAAGTTTAGATTATAGGGTTGAGAGAAAGAGAAAGGTTGAGGGTGACGCTACAGAATGGCAAGCGTGAGAATGCTATAAGAACTATGAGGGCACCTACTCAAGAAAAAAAAATAAACAAAGAAAATCCATAGAGCATATACTAGGAAAAGAGATTCTTTTAAGAATAGTCACAAAACTGTAAGATAGCTAGTCATAAAATTAACAGGAAATGTTATGACCCTATAGGAAAATTAAAACTCAGAAACTACATAGAAAATCATAAAATATTATTTTTTAAAAATGAAATACTACGTATAAATATTGAATATTATAAAGATATCAGTTCTCAATAAATAATATATAAATCCAGTAGTCCCAATTAATATAACACCTGGATTGGAATATGCATTGGTTTCCTAGGGCTGCTATAATAAAGTACCACAAACTCCGTGGCTAAAAACAACAAAGCATCCATCAGTAGGAAATTGGTCAAATCAGAGGTCTCTAGAAATGGCATGCCTTAAGAGTAGGTCTACCTCAGCTCTAGAGTAAGAATTACTCTAGGCCATGGGTTGGCAACCTATAGTACATGGGTTGAATCTGGCCTGTTGGCCTGTTACTGTACAGCCTATGAGCCAGAAATGACTTTTACATTTAAATGAAAAAATATATATAACAAAAATCATATGTGACCCATAAACCCTGGTCCTTTACAGTAAGTTTGTCAACCCCTGCTATGGACCCATCATAATAAATCTTAAAAACAAACTCAAAAGCATCAAGCTGATCCACCAATAAGTGAAATAACTGCCTGCCGGAACAAAATTCAACACTCTTTGAGGGAGTATCACACTTAAAATGTCCAGCATGTGACCAAAACTCAGCAGATGAATTCACTAGAGAACAAGTTTCAGACAACCAAAATGACCAAAGAGGCACTGACAAAAGGCAAATGGTAGATTTTCATAGGCCAAAATTAGAACAATGTGTACATTACAGAGAATAACGATTGCAGGGAGTAAAACATAGTAAATGTGTTTCAATCTATGAGTTAATAATGATCTTTACAAAAAACTAGTTGACCACTTCCAGAGGATGCTAAAGAACCAATTTATTCTCTTGAAGACTGTTAAATAAAGGCAAATAATGCAGTGTAATCAACCTCTATATGAAAGCATCAAACTAATAAATGATGAAGAAATGGTAGAATATTTTGTAGCCTTCCATGTACTAATGAATCTAGGCATTGCACCTTAAAAGTTGCTTGCATCACAGAAAGAAACCACCAGACTTTGACAGGCCTCCTTATGAATGAACAGAACCCCACCTATCATCTTACCACAGAGAAAGAACTGGAGTCTTATCAGACTTCTAAATCCCATTCCTTATTTACAGGAAATACGTGGGTCAGAGGAACATTTTGAACTGCACCAAAAGTAGATAATCAATGAATCCATATGGGGACTACAGGTGAAATGCCCAGGATTCATTCAACAGACTATAAGGAAAAAGGAGGGATAGAGATTAAAAGAGACAAAAGACATTTTTTTTTAAATTAACGGGACTATACCGTAGTGTCTTGGGATGCATATTTAGTGATGAAACCATAAAGGAATGCAGCAGCTGAATGCACATGGTTCTTAAACATGTGGAACATTTATAAAAATTGACCACAAAGAGGGCAGGAGAGCAAGCTTCAACAAATGTCAAAGGTTTGAAACAGAAAGAATAAGGTCTCTGACAACCATGTAATTAAGCCTGAACTACATAAGAAAAGGGTACTAGAAAATCCAAGTTTAGAAATTAAGTAATATACTTCTAAATATCCTATGAATCAAAGAAGAAATGACAATCAATCATACAAAATAATTTTAATGGAATGATCATATTAAAACTAAGGGAACACAAGGAAAGCTATGTCTAGAAGGAATTTATAGCCTTGAGAATGTTTATTAGAGAAGTAAAGCTGCAAATTAATGATCTAAGCTTTCATCTCAAGAATTTAGAAAAAGAACTGCAAATTATATCTCCATAAAAGAGAAGAAAAGAAATAATGGAGATGATCAGAACAGAAAGTAATGAAATAAAATTTCAACATAAAAAGGATGAATAAAGGCAAAAGACAATTCATTGCTAATAATAAAATTGGTAAATCTATGGTTAAGACTGACAAATAAAGCAAACCGAAGGCACAGATACATACTATCAGGAATGGAAAGCAAGTTTCACTTAAGATCCTCTAGAAATTAGGAAGATAATGAGCAGATATTGTCAACAAATTTATGAGAATATATTTGAAAATGTAAATAAAATGGAGGATTACTTAGAAAAATGCAATCTACCAAAACTGATACAAGAATACAGAATTTGAATAAATTGTAACTATCAAAGAAATTGAATTAATTTAATTAATTAAATATCTTCCCTGAAATAAAATATCAGGCCCAGATGACTTTGACGGTAAATTCTCCTGAACATTTTAGGAAGAAATAATACCAGTCTTCCGTGAACTCTTCCAGACAATAGCAAAAGACGAACTACTCCCCATGTGTTTTCTAAAGGCAGAATAACTCCAGTACCCAACCCTGACAAGATCTTATGATAGAGGAAAATTACAGGACCATCTGTCTCATGCACATAAATGCCAAGATCCTAAACAAAACTTTAACAAACATGACTTGAAAATTAAAAAAAGAAAAGAAAAGAAAAAGGATGTTCATAAGAGTAAGCCAGAGATGCATAAAAAGAATAACACATCACCACCACAAAGGGTTGGACCCAGGGAGCCTGGTCTACCCATGACAGATTGAAGAAGTACTTTATGATCACTAAACAGATGAAGAAAACTATATAATGACGTTCAACAAGTATTCATGATAAAAATGCTTAGCAACTTGGTGTAGGGGTTTGGGATACTACTTACTGGTACATAAACTCCTCCAAGCTTAGCAGCTGAAGATCACGTTCCTATGCGCCTGAGTCTGTGAGTCAAGAGTTCCCAGGGCACAGTGGGGATGGTTTGTGTCTGCTCCATGATGTCTGGGGCTTCTACTGGGAAGACTTGTTGACCAAGGTCACCTACTGTCTCTTCAGCATCACCTCTTACCTACCACTCACCCCCAGGCTCACTTGGCTGCAGCCACGCTGGCTTCTGGGATGTTCCATTAACTTACAAGGCAGGCCTTTATACTCTTCCTTCTGCCTGGAGCCCTCTCACCCCAGATATCCACCTGGCTTGGACACTCATCTTTCTCAAGTCACCTCTCAGTGCGGCTTTCCCTGGCCTCCCTGTGAAAAACTGGAATCCCCACCCCCTGCCCTCTGACACTCTCTAGCCCCCTTTCTAGCTTTGTTTGTCAACTTCTAATATATGCTATAATTAACTTATGTAACTACACTTTTATTCTATGTCTTCCCTCACCAGAATGAAAGCTTCATGAGGGAAAGTGTATTTTGTCCGATTGTATTTATTGTCGTATCCTCACAGCCTAGCCTACAATCTGGCATATAATACAGCACTCAAAAATTGTCTGTTGACCAAATGAATGGGTGGGTGGATGGATGGATGGATGGGTGGGTGGGTGGATAGATGGATGAGTGGGTAGGTGGGTGGATGGATAAGTGTATGGCTGGATGGATGAAGAGATGCATGGATGGATAGACAGATGGATAATAGGTGGATAGATGAGTGGATGAATGAATGCATGCATGGATGTGAGGTATGGCATCACAATGGAAGGGAATCACTGGGTTAAAGAGCTTAGAGGGAATATTATGCTGCTGTTAGGAAGAACAGGTTAAAACTCTATGTGTTGGCACGAACAATTACCAATATTCATTTCAAGAAAGAAGCAAGGTACAGAATCCAATCTTTAATATACCCCTTTTGTTTCCATTTGAAAAATAAATATGTGTAGATACATAATCGTCAGTGTTTTCTGGAAGGAGTCAAAAAATACTATTCATTATGGGAGCTTTAGGGAGAAAGGTTGGAATACAGGTGGGAAAGAGAACTTATTTTTCTACTTTTTCTGCACAGTTTGAATTTTCTAACCATGCTACTCATATTTTTATTTTAAAATATTAATAGGAGTTTTTGATGGTAAGATTATGGGCTATTTAAAGGAGGTTTTCTTTATAGTTCTTGTTACTAAAATAATAGTTGTTATAAAAATAAAAAATAAAGGGAATTTTATTTGACAGAATTCAAGAAAAGCATTGCTAGCTTCTAGGGACCTCCCTGAAACACTGAGGTGTCTTCTTTTATCAAGTAAAGCTTAGATAACATTCAGTATTTTCTATCTGCTGAGGTAGAAATACTTTTACTTATGTCCTTAAGGTTTTCAGCAACAAAAATTTCAAATAATCAAAGCACTTTGTTGCCTATAATGTGTGCTTTTCTGTAATTTTACTGTAATTTACGATATAATAGAGCTGACAGAAAAAACTCTTAGCTATTGGATAAGGTTTAAAAACTTTTATGCTAAGTTTTATGCCTCAGTCTATGTCTCCAGATGTTGCCTTTGACTCAGTAGAGGTGTGACTGTCAATTCAACAATGGTTCCCTGGGAGTGACCCGATGGGAGCAGCATTTTGGAAACCCTGGTGCTGTGGTCTAAATGTTTGTACCCCCCTAAATTCGTATGTTGGAACCTAATACCCAATGTGACAGTATTAATAGGCAGGATCTTTGGGAAGTGACTAAGTTGTGAGGGCTACTCCCTCATGAACGGATTAGTGCCCTTATAAAAGAGGCTTGAGGCAGTTCTCTTGCCCCTTTCACCATGGGAGGACACAGCAAGAAGGGGCCACCTACGAAGCAGGGAGCCCTCCATGAGACACTGACTCCATTGGAGCCTCGGGTTTCCCAGTGTCCAAAATTATGAGCAATAAATTTCTATTGTTTATAAATTATCCATTTGAAGGTATGTTGTTATAGCAGCCAGAATAGACTAAGATATCTGGGATTTTTGTTTAACTCTGCATAGTAAAGCTCCAAACCTATGCCCATTTTCCCTGTGCTTTTTCATTTTTGATCTTTGCTCATTTGTGACACATTTTCACAATGCTTATATTGCAAATATCTGATATGACAGAGTTTGGTGGAAGCTTCTTTTCCAATAAGATCACATGAGAAAGATGCACAAACAAAAACTATTATGAAAAAAGCCATTTTAAAAAAAATGCATCCCATCACCAAGACAAAAAATTCTTATTAAATTTATCATGAGTCCAAGCTGCTCATTCATCTTTTCATCCTAGATTTGATATATAAAGTCCTCATTCACTGACTTTTTAAAAGCAGAGTGATGGTGGTAATTCAGGAAGGTAAAGATTCCAATGTTTTAAAGGAACATGCAGTTCACTTATACTGCAGCAATATCCTCAGCAGGCCAAAGGCAAATAAAAATTAATTTTACTGAAAGTTGACAAAGTTTAAGTCCATTAACAGCTAGAGTATTTTATATTAGATTTTCAGATGAATGAGAAATTAATGGAGAAAAGAGCTCTCACAATAGCTTCAAAATGGCCATATTTATAACCCTATCCTACTTGCCAAAAATAATTACATCCCATTTTTTTCTGCCAACCATTTAAAACCTTTCACAGAAAATGGAAAATGGGGGTTGGCACAAATAAGGTGTTTCCCACAAGAAAGAAGAACAGTGTTGGTGTCCTTGACAATTTGTAAGGCTTGTCAATTTTGGAACATTCTATCTTGAAATGTTCCCTGTTTATTTGTTTACATATCATGTATTCTCCAAACCAAACGTCACAATAATAGAAGACTGGCATCACGTTAGGAATTGTTTGCACTGTTGTCCAGTTGTCTGCCGAGAATCCTGATTTGGTGCATGAGCTGAGGCTGATCCCAGTGACCCCAGACCAGGCTGAGCAAGCTGGGAGGGGCTCGCTTCTACTTAGAGCCCTCTTGCAGCCACTCCACCCTAAACTCTGAGACACTCTGGAACCCAAACGACCCTCCCTCACAGGGGCTGCAGAATCTCACCTGCCACTTGGAATACGGGGCTCTCGGCACCTGCTATTTCCTTCTCAGCCCCAGGGTAGCTGCTGCGAAGGAGACAGAAAGGCGCCATTTTTAACACCAACACTCACTGGCCTCATTTAGTTCACATTTGTGTGCAGTTATTTTGATTTTTCACATCTGTAGTATGTGTTCATTTTCTTGGTTGATGTCATCAACTGCACAGAAATACTTAGTGCTTTTCTGGGATGATAGACCAACCAAAACCGATGTTGACTTCAGACAGATATCCCACAGCCCCGCCATGCTGACACATGAAATCGACGGTGACACTGTTACAGCTTCCTTACCACTCTCCTGCCTTCCAGACTCCATTAAAGTCTGCTCTCAACTCAGCAGCCAGAGTGGGCCTTTACAAAATTAAGTCGGGCAGTGACACCCTCAGCTTAACACCTTCCAACGGCTCCCCATTGCACACAGAGGGAAGGGGAGGTCCTCAGAGTGATGTAGACAGCCCTGCGGTTCCTCTCAGGCTCCTTCCTTTAGGGCTCCATCTCCACTCTCCCCCTTGCTCACTCCCCTCCAGCCACAGGGGCCTCCTGGCTGTTCTTGGAATCGTCAACCCACTCAGGGCCTTTGCACTGACTGCTCCCCCTGCCCAGGAGAGCCACACGCCAACTCCTTCACCTTCTCATCCCTCAGTTGGCTTCAGCGTCACCTGCTCAATGAGCTCTGCTGTCACCACCCTGTTTAAAAAGACAGCCTCTCCCCAGGTTCCTCTCTCAGTGGCCTGTACCACATTCCACCTTCTGACCTACATCACCTTTCTCATCTTACCACTATTAACATGTACCTCCACCACCATATCAGCTCCATGAGGGCAGAGGTCCTGGTCTGATTTGCTCACTGATGTATCTCAAATGCTCAGAACAGTGGTGACAGTTAGGAAGTGATCAGTAAATACTGGTTGGATGGATGAACAAATGACTTATCAAATGCAAAGATAAATTTTTTATTAAAATTCTCTGCCAGAGTTTCTGGTTCCAGGAGATGGGCAGGGGACAAATCATACAGAGTGGAGAGGCACAACTTTGGGAATGGAATCCAGAATTCTGCTTTGGATGTGTTAAATTTGAGACACCTCCCAGACACCCACATGAAGATGGCAACTGGGTAGTTGAATACATGAGTCTGAGCTCAAAAATGAAGTTGAACTAGAGATAGTTTTAAAGCCATGGGTCTGGCTGAAATCACACTAGAGAGAGGATGTGGATAGAAAGGAAGACTTGGGACTTGGCCCTACAGCATCCACTGTTTAGGAGGACAAGCCAGCACGAGAGGCTGAGGGACAGGCAGCACGGAGTGGAGGGCTGTGAGGCTCCACTGAATGCACACCACATGGACGGTATGTCTCAAATGTCACCGAGAGGTCAGGTAAGAATCAACTGTTGGAGTTTGCAACGTGACAGCCACAGGAACCCAGGAAGTGTGCCAGGACTGCCAAGCAGTGTTGCAGCACCCTGTGGGTGGTGGTTGGTGTTCCTTTGGCCTGGGAAGCAGTGCCAGCCTGGGGCAAGAGGATGGTACAGGCCAGCCGTGGGAGGTCTAGGGCTCGGGAGCCTGAGCATCCAGTGGGGCAGAACTGGGGCCAGGATGGCAAGGAAGAGCCCCAGAATCTGGCACAGGGATCCTTGGGGATGGGGAGACCTCTGAGCATGCCGAGTTTCCCAAATGTGGGGCACTGGGGTGCAAGGCAGCGCACTTGAACATTAAGGGAAAGGATGATCCTATATGTCTGGAAGCCTTGAGGACACCAAGACAGTTACATTCACAGAGAAGAAAAAGGTATGATTTTTTTTCCATGGGAAAACTATATATAACAAACTTAGAATACCACATGACAATGCCTTAGTTTTAATTAACTTTCAGAATTCAGCACATTTCTAAAAAGATATGCTTTTTTTCCTGATCATACTGTGCCAGTTTTTTTAATACTTGTCTTATATTTTGTATATTTTTGTACTTGTCTCATATTTATCTTGTCTCAAGAGCAAGTTACATCAATGTACTTAGGACCTACAAAAAAATCAGCAAATATTCTTTTTAAGATCATTTGCCAAGAACCCAACTATTCAAAGGAATGTTTCTCTCTAGCTTTCTGTAACTAAATTAGAACATTAATTTCAAACGTATCTCTCTACTAAAACCACATGGGGCCCTATCCATTCTACTACTCAAAGGACACATGGTAGTAACCTGATCAGACAGGGTGAAAATTCGAACAGACAAGTTATAAAAATTAGTCATGTGTTATTTTTCAGCTAACATATGAAATGTTCAAAGTCAACTAGAATGTTTAATCTGAACACACTGATCCTTCCAATACCTATCGTAATTATCACTTGGCACTAAAAGATTAAGAACTTGCTGGTGGTTTGTAGATCAGACATTTAGACACAGCTCCTTCCCACTGGCGTTTACAATCCCACAGCAAGAGATTCTGAATGAAATATAAACAGCAAAAAGTATAAAAGGGAGAAATTTGACTTAGAGAAAAAATAACTTCCTTATTGCTACTGCCTAAATTGTGTCCGTCCCTCCCCCACATGCGCCAAATTCACACGTTGGAACCGTAACCCATAATGTGACTATACTTGGAGAGTAATGAAGGTTAGAGGAGGTCATAAGGGTGGGATCCTGATCAAACGGGATTGGAGGCTTTAGAAGAGGAAGAGAATCTCTCTCTCTCCACACACGCCAAGGAAAGGCTCTGTAAAGACAGTGAGAACTCGGCCACCTGCAGGCCAGGAAGAGACCCCTTGCCAGACCCAGACCTTGCTGCCACCCTGATCTTGGACTTTCCAGCCTCCAGAAACTATGAGAAAATACATTTCTGTTGTTTAAGCCACACAGTCTATGTTATTTTGTTATGACAGCCCGAGATGACTAAGACTCTTATTAACAAGTTTTTTTTTTTAATTTGAGAAGAGAAACAATATGGTGGGTTATAATGTCAACTAATAAGTAATAATATTTTTATATACTTCTATGATTTTTGTGGGACACATAAATTTTAAATTAAGTAAATCCCCCACACACACACACAAGACTCCTGTCTAGAGATTACTTCTACATACTCCGACCTCGACTATTACCCATAACAGAAATTCAGACCCTCTTGATGCCCATTTTCAAAGTGTGGTGACTTGTTTTGGTACTTTCCCTACTGGTGATGATGGGGCACAGGACCAGGCAAAGCAGAGAACTCAGTGCAGTATCACAGAGAGACCCTGGCCTGGGAGCTGAGCAGACTTGCCCTGAATCCAGCTGCCCCCCTCACCAGCTGGATGACCCCAGTGATCACCTCATTTCCTCTGACCCCTGCTCTCTTCTCCAGCAACGTAGGGATCAGAGCCTCCTGTGAGTCACTGGAGGGAGTGAATGATCCACACACGTAAAGCACCTGTGGTGGCATCTGGCACATAGTAGGAACTATTTTCAGAATGACTGTGAAGGAATTCAGAACACCCAACCCCAAAATAGGCTGCTCTGACATACTACCTTCCGTTAAAGACACTTGAAAAACAGCAGATGCGGGAAGGACATTCTAACCTCCCTTTTTCCTCCTGAAAACAAGAGACAAAAACTCCCACCTGAAAGATGCCCTCTGCACCAGGAGAAAAGAAACATTCTTCCATGGGGAGCTGCCGCTGAGAGACCTTGTTAAAATGATGCTTACCTGCCTTCGGCCTCCCCCATGGGTTTCTTGTCCACAATGGCCTCTCTTTGTCTATCTTAGTATAACAGTATTTGGGTTTTACCACTTCTTTGGGTCTTCATTTCCTTATGATGGCTCCTAAGTCACATAAAACATATATAAATTTTCCTTTTTCTATCAAACTGTCTTACGTCAATTTAATTTGCAGACCCAGATGAAAACCCTAAGAGAGCAGAGGCGAAGTTTTGCCTCGCCTGCAATTGAATGTATTATCACAGAAAAAAATACACTCGGAGAAAAGTCATTAATCTGAGTGTAATAATAATGACAGCTATCAGAGTAATTCCTTCTGAAATAGTTTCAGTTCTTATAATACCGAGGCTCGCTCACGTCATAGTATCATTGTCACTGTCTCTGTAACCGGTTTCCATGCCTTCAAGTCACCTCGCTGGCTTTCTCACAGAGGCAGCAGCAGGCTCAAAGCACAGAGAAAAATTAACTTCCCTGCTCCAGACCAGGGCTCTCGGGGGTTCAAATCAAGTGATTACCTTTGCTGTGCCTCAGTTTCCTTGCTACAGTCGGAGTTCAGTGGTCATGCACGTCACACGGGCTGATTGTGAGACACCTGCTGCACAAAGCCTGGCACAGTGGCCCTCAGGAAACGTCCCTGCTGGCCTAGGCATGTGACTGGGACTGACACACGGCCTGGAAGCACGCCCTAAAATGCTCCAGAGGTCTGCTTCCCTGTGACCCAGACCAGAGGCCCCTGCCCTGGACAGGGCAAACATCTTAAGAGCTTCGCCAGCAGCAATCAACGACAGGAAGAAAAAGACATAATGTTATGTCATGAACGAGAAAGGGGCATCAGGACAGAGCTAAGTGGAGAAAGGGAGACTCTGAAGGTGCCTGAATCCTGGCCCACCCTCGCCTGTGTGAGCACAGGAGGGTAGTAGACAGAAACTGAGAATTCTCACTAATCCCTTCCAGTCTGGGGTGTCAGGAACTGAGTTGGGCACAGGCACCTCTAGGAAACTTTTTTAAAAAATCCCTTTAGAACAGAGCTCATACATAGCAACTTAGGAGATCAGCAAAGGCAGGAAGGGCCAAGACTGAGGGATGAGCAGTGCTCACAGGAGTGGGACCTGCCCCTGGCTCAGCCAAGGGGGAACATTTCACAGGATTTCAGAAGGAAGAACAAGAATCCAGGGCCTTAGCAAGGCAGTGCTCAGCCGCTTGGGCGCTGCCCACACCTCCTGGCTGCAGGCAACATCCAGGTCTGAAACCAGGCCTCTGACCGGGAAGACAAACTGGTCCCCCGGCGGGGGTGAGAGCTGTTGAAAATTCACACACATCGGACACAGTGGCTGCAGCAAGCGTGAGCAGGGCAAAGTGTGGGCCGGACACGTGTGCAAACACACCCCAGCTGTATCAGATGAGCCAACAAACAGAACCAGAAGCTGGAGAAAACAGCTTGCAAATGGGGAGGGAGGCGAAAAGCAAGAAGCAGACGCTCCCCATGAGAACTTCGTGGAAGCTGATAAGAATATAAATTCAACAGAAGGAATCGAAGTGATAAAAGATGAGACTACGATGAAAAGGAGACTAGAGACAGAACTAAGGAAGCCAATTACAAAGTGAGAATTAAAATCCCACCATTGCAAATCTAATAAATAATTTAGGAACAGAGAAGACATGGGTGAAAATCAAACTAATGGCATGGGGGAAGGTGGGAGATCCCACAGTAATTCTCTCAAAGAAGGAAGCGATTTGTGATAAATTACAATGGAGGTTTTGAGTTTTTCCTTAACTCTGGAAACTAATGTGGTTTATAATGAAAAACCCCCTTATCTGAAGCTCAGTATTAACTTCAGTTTCATTTTAGTTCTTCTGTTAATTCCAAATAAAAACAATTGTTTAAAGCATTTTAATTTTAAAAGTATAATAATTACTTTAGAAGGAAGAAAATCCATTGAATGTCCTTTCAATGAATGTATGTTAAACGTTATTTTAGGCACTGGAGTTCTAAGCCAGACCAAGACTGTGCTCAGCTTCTAGATTAAACCCTAAAAGGCTGAAGATTCAGGAAGACAAGGGTTAATCCAAATACAGTTCATTTCGGAAATGCAAGAGTGATTCAACATTAGGAAAATAGTCCATCATGCTAATAGAGCTAAAAAGAAAAATTATATGACCATCTCTACAGATGAAGCAAAGGTATGTGAAAAATCCATCCTTCGTTCATATGAAAAACACTCAAGAAAACAGAAAATATATACATTATACAATGTATATCTCACCTCAGAACACAGCATTCCAATTGACCAAAATCAAACAAACAGACTTTTCCTGCTAAAGCCTGGAACAAGACAAGGGCACCCACCCTGGTCCACTACTCTTCAGCATTGAGATTGAGGTATTAGCCCATGTCGTTAGACAAGAGAAATTAACTAGAGACATAACACTTGTGAAAGAAGAGGTTAAATTATCTTTATTTATAGATCATATATGTGGAAAAAAACAACACAATCCATGCAAAACAAGTAAAAAAGGAAGAAAACTTACTGAGAAAAAGGTAGTAAAATAAATACATAAAAATAAATAATATTTTATTTATACCAAAGACAACCAGGTGGAAAAAGTAATAGAAGAAAAGATCACATTTTACAATAGCAAAATACACAAAGACTATTACTAGCTGTGAACTTGCCAAGAAATGTTTAAAGCCTACATAAAGAAACCAGCGAAATGCTCATGAAAGAAAAAGAGTAGTTTGAATAAATGGAAAGACAGATCATATTCTTGGATAAGAAGATTCGACATCACAGAGATGTCAATTCTCCCAAAATTAATTCATAAATTTAATGTCATACTGATTTTAAAAATTATCATCATTGTTCCCTAGAAGCCAGGCAAGTTGATTGTACAGTTCATTTGAAAGAACAATCAAGCAAGAATCACTAAAGAAACCAGGGCCTTCAGTGAGGGTCCTGTACTGGTTGTCTCCACCTGTCAGGGCAGCAGCCTTCAGATAGTCCTGAGTGTCTACACCTGTGAAGCCTGTGGCCTTAAGGGTGGGGCCTCTACTGATTATAAGCACCTGTGAGGACAGGGCCTTTAATGAGGGTCCTGGACTCAGCATCTGCAGCTGTGAGGGCAGAGGCCTTAAGGGTGTGGACTGTACTGAGTGTCTACACCTGTGCAGCCTGGGCCTTAAGGGTGAGGCCTCTGAGTGTCTGCAGCTGTGAGGTCAGGGTTTGTAGGGTTGGGCCTACACAGAGTGTCTGCAGCTGTGAGGGCACAGTCCTTAGGGTGTGGGCTATACTGATTGTCTGCACCTGTGAGTTCAGGGCCTTCAGGAGGGGCCTGTATTGAGTGCTCTTGGGAGGGCAGGGGCCTTCAGTGAGGGTCCTGTACTGAGTATCTGTACCTGTGGGGGCAGGGGCCTCGATGAGGGTCCTATACTCAGTATCTGCAGCTGTGAGGGCAGCAGCCTTCAGAGTGGGACCTGTACTGAGTATCTGCACCTATGAGGGCCGGGGCTTTCAGTGAGGGTACTGTTCTCAGTGTCTGGACCTGTGAGGCCACATTCCTTAGGGTGCGGCCTATACTGACTGACTGTACCTGTGAGGGCAGGGACCTTCCGTGTGTGACCTGTGATGAGAATCAGCACCTGTGAGGGCAGGAGCCTTCAGTGAGGGGCCTGTTCTCAGTGTCTATACCTATGACATCAAGGGCCTTCAGTGAGGGTCCTGTTCTCAGTGTCTGCACCTGTGAGTGGGCAGGGGCCTCTAGTGAGGGTCCTGTACTCACTGCTAGCACCTGTGAGGTCAGTGGCCTTCAGAGTGGGGCCTCTACTGATTATACCTGAGAGGACAGGGGCCTTTATGGTAAGAACTCTTCTTAGAGTCTGCAGCTGGCAACTGTGAGGTCATGGGCCTGCAGTGAGGGTCCTGAACTCAGTGTCTGCACCTGTGAGTACAGGGCCTTCAGTGAGGGTCCTGTACTGGTTATCTCCACCTGTCAGGGCAACAGCCTTCAGGGAGTGGACTGTACTCAGTGTCTACACCTGTGACCTCAGGGTTCTTCAGTGAGGGTCTTGTTTTGAGTGTCTGCACCTGTGAGGGAAGGGTCCTTAGGGTTCTGCCTTCACTGAGTGTCTACACCTGTGAGGACTGGGACCGTCAATGAGCTTCCTGTATTGAGTATATTCACCTGTGAGGCAGGACCCTTCAGTGTGGGGCCTGTACTGTCTGCACCTGTGAGGCAGGACCCTTCAGTGTGGGGCCTGTATTGAGTGTCTGTATCTGTGAGGACAATGGGCCTTCACTGAGGGTGCTGTACTCAGTGTCTGCACCTGTGATGGGAGGGGCCTTTAGTGAGAGTCTTTTACTCAATGTCTGCACCTGTGATGTCAGGGGCCTTCAGTAAGGGTCCTATATTCAGGTTCAGCATCTGTAAGGTCAGCAGCCTTTAGGGTGAGGCCCCTACTGATTGTCTGTACCTTTGGGGGAAGGGGATTTCAGTGAGGGTCCAGTACTCAGTGTCTGCACCTGTGAGGGCAGGGGCCTTCAGTGAGGATCCTGAACTCAGTATCTGCAGGTGGGAGGTCAGAGGCCTTTAGTGAGGGTCCTGTACTCACTGGCAGTACCTGTCGGGTACCTGATGCTTTGTACCAACTAGGCAAACTCCGCCCTTGGAGGGGCAGAGTAACGAGAGTAGTTACTTCCTGGGCTGAGATGCCTGGTGGACCCAGGAAGTACCCAACCCCTAGTCTGGTGGCTTATCTTCCCCTCTGGCATGACAGACCCTACCCTTAGAGGAGGGGAGAAACGAGAGAAGATATTTTCTAGCCTGGGACTTGTGGCAGTCTCAGCCAATGCCCCTCCCCCACCCCAAAAGGACAGACTCAGCCCTTGAAGACAGGGAGAAAAAAGAAAACACTGCTTTCCCTGTGTGACTGGCTTGAATCTGTGGGACCTTGGAACTAAGCAAAAGAGGACAGATTGTTGACTTGTTACAGCAGTTTGGTTTTGATCATCTGATAAGATCATAACAAGCACTTGCCCTTAGTGCCCAGGGTGTTCCAATCTTTGGGGCTTATGGTCTGAGTAAGAAAATCTTGACCAGAGTCCTTAGCAATTGCACCAATTGACAACCCCCAACAGGAGCTGCTTTGCAAGTG